>VMDR010025106.1:0-14666 GCA_007922815.1 Macrotus californicus | reverse complement strand
TTACATTGCAAATTTAAAATCACTGCTTTACTCAAGGTTCTGAAATGAGTTAGCTTTAAAACAGCAAAAATTAAGTATTAGTCTATGACAAATGCCAGATTAGGCATTTCAAAGACACCCTTTTCTCTGGAATGGAATCTGATCCCACCCAAAGCCACAAAAGTCTACGTTCTTAGCCAAATTACGTGATTCTGTCTCCATAGACATGTAAGCCACATTAAGTCATACAAATGATCTTACACTATTTGCAGAATTATAAGCCCTATTAAAGGACCTCAGGTTTAATTACATATTAATGGTAAAAGAAAGATGTTAGATTTTTCTTGATATTTATAGCAGAGATTGCCTTTTCAGGAAAGCAAACTTGAAAGCATATATAATATGATTTTCCCTTCACTCCTCATCATTAAAACCACCTATACATAATTTTTATTTTAATTATCTATTTTCCCAAAATTCTCAGAAAAGAATTATAAACAGTATTCAAGGGAAGTAGCTCACCTAATTATTCTTAAATTGAAAGCAACCAATGAGTAGTAACATCTTTGTGAAATCAAGAATCAAAAATATCAACTGGAGTAAAATAAGATGAGGTGGTCCCTTCGGCTCTAAAATTCTGGGATGCAGAAAGGCCAAACTGCACCACGTATATCCTACCAAAACCCAAGGAATGAGACAAAACCCAAAGAATCTATACTTTCTTCTTCCAATGATCAACGACACTATAGACTACCCAAGGTAGTAAGTTAGTTACCCCCACATATAACTAGACTCGGATTTTTTTCCTAGCTTATAAGTCTTTCCAGAAGGTATTAATAGCAAATGCTCAATCCTTGCCTTGAAAATCTTTAATCATGCTACGTACCTCAATTCTTCTACCAGACAAATCTTATAATGCTGGCATTTTTTCCTTCCTCTAATTCCAAATGTTGAAATCGGCTGAATCACTATGCCCAAAATATCATTCTGCATTTTTCACACATACCTAATTTCTTCAATCATAAGGAGCAAGATTTTGACTGTATCAACCACCCCACAAACTAAAAGCTGGTGTCAGAAAGAACTTATACAACTAAAAGAATACAACTAATTCATTATATATGTATATATATAGTACATGAACAAAATAGTTTTGTGTGAGTGAGCTATACCTCTATTTGCTTGTTTCTACATCAATATTCTTTGTACTTGGTTGATATTTTGCCTACATGAGACACAAACTTTCTGAGGGCAAGAAATAGGTTTCTAAACACTTAAGAAGCTCTTAAGAAGCCCCAGTTTAATGATGCATATTTCTTGAATGCCCAAAAAACAAAATAGGAATGACGGTCATTCAGTTTCCGAAATCTTAGGCCTTTACAATGTATAGCACATATTTTTCTGGAAAAAAAAAAGTATCTATAGACTAAAAGCTGTGCCTCATGTTTATGGCACTATAAAGAAGGAGGTTTTTTGGCAAAAAAAATGCAATCCTTTGAATTTGCTACAACAAGATTTTTAAATCACTGGTTTAAAAAAACACAAGTCTTACACCTATTAAAATGTAAAATAAAAGGAAAAACTACCATATGCAACTTCTACAATCATCCTGGAATATTTAATAGTTCTTTTCACTTCTCAGGAACATACCTTTGCCCATTCCGATTTGGCATTTTCTTTAAGTAGGGAGACTATATCTTGAAATGCTTTCCGAATGCAGGCCTTTAGTTTTTCAAAATATTGCACAGACACCCATTTTGAAGAACAAATCAACACAAGGTCTGAAAGCTGTCTGTTCTCGGAACCACTGACATGCTCCTTTGGTGTATCCTCCAAGAGAAGTTCAAGGACAGTTAGAATGTCTTCCTCATATTGATGGATTTCCAGTTGGATCTGCCTGGCTTCCTGCGTAGTCCACTCTCTGCGACTCTGGTCTAGGCATGTTTGTAATTCTGTCTCCTTCTGAAGAAGCAGTTCAGTTTTTTGTTTCAGAAAGTCTTCTTTAGCTGCCGCAAGCACCTCATTAATTTTATTTCGGTGATCATCTAAAAATTGCCGGTAATCTTGCTCATTTTGTTCTTGAATTTTGCGAATTTCTTCCTGCTTTTCTTTGTTCCATTGACTCCAGGCCTTAGCCAACTCGGCCCTGACAATCACAGGGACTTCCCCGTCCTTTAATTCTAGCTCTCTCTGAAGAGAATGGATCTTCTCTTCCAATTCCTTTCCAGATGTTACATTTTTCTTCATATTCTCAAGTTCACTTTTCCATTTCTCTTTAGCTTCGGAAACAGCGAATGATATCTAAAGGACATAACAATGTACATTTAATTCCCCTCATTAATAAAAAATTAAACTAAAGTAAACAATTTGGGCTAACAAGAGAACTTAATAAAAGATTTAAAATCAAAATAAAAGGCAAACAGCGAATTTAGATATGACATTATTCCTAAAATATTCTTACACTATTACTTCAGAATCTTTCCTTCATTTTAAGTTGCATAACATTTTATCTTACGGAGAAAACTACAAGCGTTCCCCTTAAGATCTGGAATAAGACAAGGATGTCTGCTTTCACCACTGTTATCCGACATAGCACTGGCAGTCCCGGCCACAGCACTCAGACAAGAAGAAATAAAAGGAATCCAAATTGGAAAAAAAGAAGCAAAACTGTCATTATTTACAGATGACGTGATATTGTAGATAGAAAACCCTATAGACTCCACAAGAAAACTACTAGGTTGAATAAATGAAATTTGGCGAAGTATTGGGATACAGAAATCAATAATCAGAAATCAATGGCATTTTTATACACCAGTAATGAACTATCAGAAAGAGAAACTAAGAAAACAATCCATTTACTATTGCAACAACAACAACAACAACAAAATAAGGCATCTAGGAATAAATTTAACCAAGGAGGTAAAAGACCTGTACTCAGAAAAAAATAGGACACTGAAGAAAGAAACTGAAGAAGACACAAAGAAGTGGAACTGTGTTTATGGATAGGAAGAGTTAACATCATTAAAATGTCCTACTACCCAAAGCAATCTATAGATTCAATGCAATTCCTATTAAAATACCAGTGACGTATTTCACAGATCTAGCACAAATATTCCAAAAATTCATATGGAATCAAAAAAAAGACCCCAAATCACCTCAAAAATCTTGAGAAAGAAGAATAAAGTTGGGGGAATATCTGATATCAAGCTGTATATACTACAGGGCCACTGTAATCAAAACAGCCTGGTACTGGCATAAGAACAGACCTACAGATCAATGGAACAAAATAGAAAGCCCAGAAATAAACCCAAGCTTTTCTAGTCAATTAATATTTGACAAAGGAGCCAAGAGAATACAGTGGAGTAAGGACAGTGTCTTCCATACGTGGTGTTGGGAAAACTGGACTGTTACATGCAAAAAAAATGAAACTAGACCACCAACTTACACCATACAACAGAATAAACTCAAGATGGATAAAAGACTTAAATATAAGTCGCAATACCATAAAAATCCCACTGGAAAACACAGGCAGTAAAATTTCAGATACCTCAGGTAGCAAAAACTATTTTAATACCCCAAATATATAAAGAATTTATACAATGCAACACCAGGAAGACAAACAACCCAATTAAAAAAGGGGCAAAGGACCTGATTAGACACTTCTCTAAGGAGGACATACAAAATGCCCCAGAGACATATGAAAAAATGCTCAACATCACTAACCATCAGAGAGATGCAAATTAAAACCATAATGAGATATCACTTCACACCTGCCAGAATGGCCATCATTAATAAATCAACAAACAATAAGTGCTGGTGAGGATGTGGAGAAAAGGGATCCCTAGTGCATTGTTGGTGGGAATGCAGACTGCTGCAGCCACTATGGAAAACAGTATGGAATTTACTCAAAAAATTAAAAATAGAACTGCCTTTTGACCCAGTGATTCCACTTCTGAGAATATATCCTAAGAATCCTGAACACCAATTCAAAAGAACCTGTGCACCCCAATGTTCACAGCAGCGCTATTTACAATAGCCAAGTGCTGGAAGCAACCTAAGTGCCCATCAGTCAATGAGTGGATAAAAAAATCTGCAGTACATTCACACAGTGGAATTCTACACAGCAGAGAGAAAGAATTCCAACCTTTTAAAACAGCATGGATGGACCTGGAGACTATCATGCTAAGTGAAATAAGCCAGTCAGTGAAAGACAAATACCGTACGATCTCACTTATATGTGGAATTTAATGAATAAAATAAACTAATGAGCAGAATAGAATCAGAGGCACAAAAACATGGAGCAGACTGACAGCTATAAGAGGGGAGAACATGGTGGGGGCTGACTGAAAGAAGGTGAAGGGATCAGCCGACGAACACATACGCACGACCCATGGACTTGGACAACAGTGTGGGAATTGCCTCAGGGAGTGGGGGGTTGCTAAGCAGAGGAGGGCAAAGGGTGAAAAACTCAGAGAACTGTAATAGCATAAACAATAAAATATTTTTAAAAACATCAACAAAAAAATCAGTTTCTTGAAGAACTAGAAATTTAAACTGACAAAAAATGTGTCATTATATTATATGACTATTCAAAAGCAATTTTAGAAAAAACACCTATCAGTTTTTAATACAAAAGGAATCTCAAATTTTATCTAAGCCTCCAAAACAAATTAAGTATCTCACATGAAGCAAAAGCAGCCTCATAAGGAAATCTTTCTATTATTTAGGAATATAACATATACCCGCATAATGACTTGCTGACAAATATAAATGTATTTTAATGCAATTTTAGTGGTTAGAACAGTTCATTAAATGACAATAGCAAACAGAAAAGGTCGTTTTTTTTCCCCTTAATTTAATTTTCTTTTATAACGGAACAGAAATATTAGGTCATAGAAAATAAGAATATGCAACCAAAAAGTTAATAGGGAATCAGAACCCCAGGCTCTAGCTCGAATCCTGTGTATGTGAGGAGGCTCTGGAGACAACCCTGTGGGATCTCAGGAATCAGCCGTGGGAGCTCAGGCCCAGTCCTCAACTTCTTTGAGCCTCAGTTTCCTCATCACTAAAATTGGGATAATTACCATGCCCACCTGAGAGAGTTATTTTAGGATTAAATGACAAGGAGAGAAGCCATTTAAAGTACCTAGGCCAGGGTTTGGCAAACAATAAGGACACGGTAATGACATATAGTTATTATTGCTTTTGGCTTCTTGTCCTTGGAAAAGTCAATCTCTTTAGCATTTTACTGCCTTCCTCTATATAATGAGCAGACTGGGTAATGAACATGAGTCCTTTTACTTCTAATACTCCCTGACTGAATCCAAAGAAGTCACCAGAATACAACGGTGTTAAAAGAACTGGGCAACTCCAAAAGCTTGGCCTGGTCAGTGGTAACTGCTCTAATTAATACTGCATATATGCTCTGAATGTGGAGATAGGATATCTGCTTACTAAACTTTCTATTATGTAAAGATAGCAAACCTCTTTACCAATAAAGATTTATAAACACGTTACATACCTTTAGTCAACAGTATGTGCTCCTAAATAGTTGCACATAGTAAAAAGTTTTTGAGGTAAATACATTTTAAGTTTACTAAATGAACCCAGTATCTAAGATGAGCTTTACCAAGGAATTCACAGTAAAATTCTTTTGCTACTGGCAGAGTAATTCAATAGCGTCTGAAACATGTTTAAAGAATGCTTTAGAGAAAACAGTTCATGTTGCAGTGGATACCTGGAAATCATTGCTAGGTGGCTTGGGTGGAGGTGGTGGATCCCACAGAATTTGGAGAGCTGGCACAGTCTCACTAAAAAAGTGTACATCCTCTCACATGAAGTCTTACAAGGAGACGGACAATATTTACTGACTCGGTTGTTCCCAACTTTGCTGCACATGAGAATCACCTGAGCTTTTAAAAATCCCAATGCCCAGGACACACCCCATAACAATCAAAACAAAGTCTGGGAGTGGGAGTCAGAAAACAGTATTTTTTTTTTAAAGATCCTCAAGTTTTTCCAATGTGTAGCAAAGTTTGGGAACCACCAAACCAACCTGACTACTTATGGACTCTGGAAATTGTTTTTAAATTTCCACAGACTTGACGATCACTCTAATCCTGCAAGAACTGTGCAGCCAATGCTATGAAATTGGACCTTGCCCACTTCCTCTGGTTTGAGCGCTGATGCCCAACATGTTCGCATTAGGCTTTGTGGCTGAATAATCACCCAGCGTAGTGTGACTCCTACTCACGTGTGGTCCAAAGACTGGCGGTGTGTCACATCACCCGGGAGCCTGTGAGAAATGCAAATTCTCAGGACTCACTCCAGACCCACCAAATCAGAATTTCCAAGAGTAAAGCCCAGGAATCTGATTTAACAAACTGCAGGTGACTCTTAAGCCTGCTCACTGTCCTGTTTCTGTATTTCTGCACACCTTCAGGCCCTGTGTTCTTGACGAGTGATCTCTTGCCTACTTCCTATATTCTACCCAACCACATGACTCTTCCAGACTTCGCAGCTCTGAGACACACCTGCATACTGTACTATTATTATTCCCTCCATCTCTCTCCCTCCTAAATTTCCTTTCGAACTGTTTCAACATACTAAAAAGTATAGAGAAGAATATAATAAACACTTAGGTACTTCCATACAACTTTAAAATACGTTAAAATAGATTTTGATGTTGAATTATTTCCTTAATTGAAGGAATAAGCACATGAATACAATATATGAATGAGGTCTGTTCTGCATATTATTTTCCAAAATGCCTGTGACACTGGGAGAGCAGTGCGTGCTTGACGCTGCCATCTATTACGCTCCGTGTGTGACAATTAAGAAGAGAGGATCTGTGCACGTGGCACGAAGTGGCACCTGAAGTTTGATTTAGTTTGCATGTCTGCAAACTGGCACAGATGAATGTGTTTCCGTGGGTTTTTTGCTGTTTGCAATTCTCATGAAAATTATCTGTTCATGTCTCTGTCACACTGACTTACAGATGTTTGTTTTTCTTATCATATGTTAGTATTGATGCCTCTCATATTTCATTCGTTTGTTTTCTTTAATTTGTTATCCTCTGATGACAAAAAATGTTTGAAATGTTTGTATATATTTTACCCTATTCCTTTATCTTTCCTACTGTGTCTGTTGCCTCAAAATGTATTATGATGTACATATGAAATATTCAATTCTATTTTTAAAAAATAACTCCTTAATCAACCTAGATTTTATTGTGATGCAGGGTGTGAGTAAACTTAATTTTTCCAAGGTATTTTCTGGCTATCATAAGAGCATTTATTATAATATTATTTATCATTCTGTTGTTTTGACATAATTATTGAGTTTTTATGCATAGCTGGGCCTAACTCTGAAGTCTGTATTTTACTGAATGAAAAAGAATTTGATATTTGTGACTCTATACTGTCTGAATTGTTGCTTTCCAGTATATTGTGTGAGGGCTGGACTACTACTTATTTTCTAGAACGTTAAAAAAAAAATCTTTAGTCCTTTTAGTTTTCCAAGTAAATTTTAGAATCATTGTATCTAATTTCATGACAATGTTCAGTTTGATGGCATTTTGATTAGAACTGATTTACAAATCAAGTTGGGATGATACAAATGATTATAGTCAAGGAACATGACATCTCTGGAAAGGAGAGTTGGATTGGGTATTTACCAAGGAGAATAAGTTATAAGACTGACACAGCACAAAAAACCATCTTTAAGCATGTGAAAGAATATTGTATAGCTAATACACAGAGAATGCCTGTCCTCAATTTCTCCTAAGGATCTGGCAAGACAGAATGAAATTTAGTTTCACAGTTAAGGTTATCTTCCTGATCATGCGAGTTTCAAGACCCTAAAATACGTTCTCTCTCCCTGAACAACCTGATGACGACGAGAACAGGTACCACTAGCAAGGCTCTGAGCTAACAACTTACCTTTCATCATCATAGGTAAATCCTTCAACAACCCTGTGAGCAGACACTAATTCCCAGGACTGACAGGGCAGCAGAGGGGCCCTCCTAAAGCACCCTTCCAGGAGCGTTCTTACCCTTTTGGCCACGGAGATCTCTTGCTGTTCTTCCCACCTCTTCTGTTCTGCTCTTACACGGGCTTTATACTCTGCGAGCTCAGGCAGTTCTTGCAGCCATCGATGACGAGCATTTTGCACAGCTGTTTCTACCTGCAGGACATGGCAGGAGAAAGGGGTCAAGGGAAGTATAAAATTTCAAAAGGATCCCATGTGCAAATAGCAATCATGACGTCATGTGCATTTTACACTGCATTGTACTGCATCCGAGGTGTAACTGGCTTCAAGCACCTCACCTTACCCCAAACAACAGAATCTGATCCTCTGTTCTAAACTTCCCATACTGTCCCACGTAAATGCCACTGTGGGAGGGGTGCTTGGTGCCAGCCGCTGTCCAACTGGTACAGCCACGACCTCCTCCATCCTCACACCCTACTCATGCATGCACACACTCACACACACGCATGCATGTGTGCAAGCACCAACAGAGTTTAGAGCCTTACACCTGGCAAATTTCCCCACTGTCAAGAATGAGTTTGTGACTAAAGAATACGGGTAATACCTCAACTGAGGCAAAAATTTAAGACTTGGTGAATTGTAAGGGTAATCTGCTTATAAATCTGTTACAAGTTTCCACAAGATCATTTATTAAATAATCATTCCTTATTCTCTTGTTTTGAAATACACAGATACACACACACAATATATCCATGCATACACAAAAAAGCTCAGTTGACAAGAGGCTGCATTTCTCACCAAAATATTAAATACATTTACAGGTAAACTTCAAAGTGTTAAAAATATGGGGAAAAGATAAAGTTCCTACAGAAATTTACATTCTTTAAAAAGTTATTATGAACAATTTCCCTTCAACTATACTACGCTATTTGTTTTTCTCCGCAAGATCTATAGCTTTATAAATACCAAAGCTGAGCCCTCAAACATGTCCATTTGTTTGAAGAACATTCTGTTACTCTGTTCAAGTCTTACGGTAAACACTTCAGAAAATTATTTTTTTTAATGATTGAAGATATCCTCAATACCATCACATATATTTGCCTACGTTTCCAGACTTGAAGGATGCCCTTTAAAATCAGGTAGAACAATTTAACAAATAAGCAGAATCTCAAGTATTTAGCAAAAGCTGAGTATATTTTTTAAAACATTACTTCAGGTTATTATCTTAAGACTTAATAAGCAATATTTCTAACTAATATATACACAATAAATAATATTATATTAAGGTTCCAGAAACATCTAAGGACTAGAAACCCTATCAGATGGTCTGGGAGGTCAGACCTATTTGAAAAATAATATTGAGACATTACTGGTCTCTTTTACTCCTGTTCTGTGATGTGGAAACGGTGCAGGTGCCCAGGCCATGCGCTCCGTGATGGCATCCCTGTTCAAACAGCCAACGGAATACATGCCAGAGTACTCTAGTTTTTTAAAAATTTCTTATGCAAAGGTAAACAGAGACCAAAAGATTCGAGAAATACCACCATTGATAATATGGATAAAACAAATAGTTCATCTTTACTCTGTTAACACAGAGCTGTACTTTTCCCTGTATGACATTTCTTGGAAACCAAGTGACAAGCCAGTTAAAAGTGAGCTGGCTCTTTGAGTGTGTCCAGGGGAGGCCATGGCACTGCTTTGGGGCAGAAGTGGGACTTGTAGACCAAGCCCCACTTAAGGGACATGTCCGCACATTCATCTCCACAAGTCTCAGTGCAAATATTGAGAATACCTTATTCCCTTAAGCTTGCTTATCTATAACTGCTTTAGTGGAATGTTTTCTATAAAGTTAGACATGAAAGATTCATAATAAAATTGTGCAATTAGGGTTAATTCAGCTGTAAAACCACCACCTTTAACCTTGGGTACCTGAATGCTTAGCGTGACCTCAGAGGAGCCAACATTTTGTAAACTGAAAGAACCACACAGGGGGTTCTGTACCCTAGAACGCACACAATGTTTAAAGTATGAAGTTATGAACGAGTTCAATGGAAGCATTTCATAGGCTTCTGACAGACAAGCAGTTCCAATAATTTTACCAAAATAAACCTATTACCTGTTTGGCAATGTTTTCACAATATTTGAGTTCCAACTCAATCTCAAGTTTCTTCAAGGCCCCCTTGACAGCTGTTTCCTTTTCTTGCTCTAAACCTTGCTGGACATTTTGCTGCTGTTCTTCTCTAGCGACTGCCATCTCTTTCTGGGAAATAGCATCAGTGGTGGTGACTGGGTCAGTCTGGCTGTAACAATCAGAGGTCTTCCTTTTCACTGCCTTTATAGTCTGGTCCAGCTTGCACTGCCACTCCTTTTCGAGCTGTTGAGCAAGTTCTTCTTTCATCTGTTTTCAAAAGAAAAATCATATGAGAAGAAAAATATTCAAATAATTATTAGTAAAAACTAGAAGATAGCCAAAAAAGCAACCACAGCTGTGTCTGAAAACCATCTAGACATGGTTGTAATAATTACATGAGGTTTTGAAATTCAGTCTGTGGAAATACAGTCTCAAGTGAGTCCTGAACATTACTCTTTGACCTTATCTATGTCACATAAATCACATGGGAGATTTAACTATGTTGTGTAAGGTCAGGCCATCTTGCTCTCGAGATGCAATCAGCTGGAGGCTTTGACCTTGCCAACACAAAGACTGCATGATAGCCATGGCAGGTATGGCTCAGTTGGTTGTGTACTGCCCCATAAACTGGAAGATTGCAGTCTGACTCCTGGGTCAGGGCATGTGCCCAGGTTGCAGGTTGTGTGTGGGAGGCAAAACTTCGATGTTTCTCTCCCTCTCTTTCCCCCTCCCTTCCTCTCTCCCTAGGGAAAAAAAAAAAGGGAGAGAGAGGGGAGGAGAGGAGAGGGGAGAGGAGAAGAGAGGAGGGGAAAAACTTGCTATGAATATGTGTTTTTCCAGCCCTGGCTGGGTAGCTCAGTGGGTTGGAGCATCATACTAATACACCAAGGTTGCAGTTCAATCACTGGTCAGGGTACATACAAGAACCAATCAAATGCATAAATGAGTGGAATAACTAATGTTTGTTTCTCTCTCTCCCTAAAATCAAGACTGTCCTTGGACTTCTGATAAAGAGGGAGGCATAGGTAAACACAGCTCACCTCTTCACAACCACATTAAAATTACAACTAAAATATAAAACAACCACCACTCAGAACCATCACAAATCAAGTTGAATGGAAGTCCAACAACTATGGAATTAAAAAAACCACATCCATCCAGACTGGTAGGGGAGATGGAGACGGGACATGGGCTGGTCCCACACCCACGTGTGGTGGATAAAAATTCAGGAGAGATATCTTGGGAGCAAGCAGTCCCAACCCCACACCAGGCCCCCGAGCCCAGGGTTCCAGTGCCAAGAAGATAAGCCCCCACAACTTCTGGCTGCAAAAACCAATGGGGACTGAGTTGGTAGAAGAAACTGATGGAGTCCCAAGCAGTTCGTCTTAAAGAACCCACATGTGGACTTACTCAGACTCACTCACTCCCTCTGAACTCCAGCACTGGGCAGCAGCTTGAAAGGCACCAGTGCCATATAGGAACTTAAAGTTCCTGGCATCAAGGTGAGAGCTGGGGAATCGCTTTCTCCCAGACAGAAAAGCAGCAGGCAGAGGGTACTGTTCCTTTTCTGAACCTGCCCCAACCCCCAGAGCCACAGAGCTGGCATGTGGTACCATATCTGAGGCTCCATTAACCTGGCTAACACAGTTTACCCCGCCCAGGAGATCCCCTGAGGCTCCATCCCACCCAACTTACAGGCACATCCAAGCAGTTAACAGTGGCTTTTCCAAATGAATGGCTGGTCTTGGCTCATGCTTCACAACTTCCTAAATCTTCTCAAACAAACAACTGCCCAACACCCAGTGTCAGTGAGCCCCAACCCCCATGCCTCTTCCTAAGTGACCCTAGGCCCTGCACTAGCAGCAACCAGCTTTGCGTCACTGTTTGGCCTCGCCTAGGAACCTCCAACCCAGCACAAGTAGCAGCAATCTGCAGAATGCTTTACAGCTCATATAGGGTGGCCCTGGGCAGAACACAGGTGGGGGATGACTTTGGCCTGCACCACGTGGGAAACCCCAGAGCCTCTGCACCCAGTGGACAGCTACACACCACATCAGAGCACCACCACCCTGCCCTTGCACAGCTATCTTCCATGGAGGGCAGAGGTTGATGTTAAGTGGTCGCAGCCAGTCCTTGCAGCTGACTGGCCTGGGTAAATCCCTCCCATTGACTTGTCAACAGCAATCAAGGCTCAACTACAAGAGGAGGGTGTACTCAGCCCACACGAAGAGCATACCTCGAGTACCTAGCTTAGGTGATAGGGGAGGCTGTGCCACTGGACCCTAAAAGACACTTACTGCATTAGGCCACACTATCACACATAGAGTCATAGCAGCTCTACTTAGCACATAGAAACAAACACAAGGAAGCTACCAAAATGAGGAGACAAAGAAACATGGCCCAGATGAAAGCTCAGATCAAAAGTCCAGAAAAAGAACTAAACAAAATGGAGATAAGCAATCTTTTGGATGCAGAGTTCAAAACATTGGTTATAAGGGTGCTCAAGGAACTTAGTGAGGACCCCAACAGCATAAAAAAGATCTAGCATATCCTTTGTCAGAAACAAAGGATACACTCATTGAAATAAAGAACAATTTACAGGGAAACAACAGTAGAGGGGATGAAGCCAATAACCAAATCAATGATTTGGAACATAAAGAAACAAAAAAATAAACAAGCAGAACAACAAGAAGAACAAAGAGTCCAAAAAAAATGAGGATAGTATAAGCAGCCTCTGGGATAACTTCAAGAGGTCCAACATTCGCATCACAGGGGTGCCAGAAAAAGAGAAAGAGCCAGAAATTGGAAATCTATTTGAAAAGACAGTGAAAGAAAATTTCCCTAAATTGGGGAAGGAAATAGATATGTAAGTCCAGGAAGCACAGAGTCCCAAACAAGATGGATCAAAGAAGCCCACTCTAAGACATATCATAATTAAAAGGCCGAAGGTTAAAGATAAAGAGAGAATCTTAAAAGCATCAAGAGAAAAGAAGTTAGTTACCTACAGGGGCGTTCCCATAAGACTATCAGCTGATTTCTCAAAAGAAACTTTGCAGGCTAGAAAGGATTGGCAAGAAATATTCAAAGTCATGAAAAGCAGAGACCTACAGCCCAGATTTGCTCTACCCAGCAAATATATCATTTAGAATCAAAGGGCCAATAAAAAGCTTCCCAGATAAGAAAAAAACTAAAGAAGTTCATCATCACCAAACCATTATTATATGAAATGTTAAAGGGACTTATTTAAGAAAAAGAAGATCAAAACTATGAACATTAAAATGGCAATAAATACATATCTATCAACAATTGAATCTAAAAAACAAACTAAACAAACAGTAAGAACAGAGACAGAATCATGGATACGGAGAGGGTTTTGATGGATTTAGAGGAATGGGTGAAGAGGTGAGAGGATTAAGAAATACAAATAGGTAGTTACAGAATGGCCACGGGATGTAAACTACAGTATAGAAAATGGAGTAGCCAAAGAACTTAAACACATGACCCATGGACATAAACAATGTTGTGGGGATTGCCTGGGAGTGCTGGGTAGAGGGGGACAAAGGGGGAAAATCAGGATAACTGTAATAGTGTATCAATAAAACATAATTTTAAATAAAATTATATATTTTGAAAGAATAAATACATACATAATGATAATACGTGTTTTTCCATCAACACAAGGCTTTCTACAATGCAGGCCCTGAGTACGTCTAGTTAATGAACCTAATTTTACTCACTAGAACACATTACAAACTTGTTTGTTATGATATTAAATTCTATTGTTTAGAATGGGCATTCAAGAGGGGGGGGCGTTCTTCTACCTCATGATTTCCACATTCAACAGGGCAGTGAAATGGACCCAAACACAATCAATCTTAGGCAACACTGCGAAACAATGAAATCTGCTTTTCCCTTTCCTATTTCTCACCCTCCTGGGATCCAGGGTTCTCAAACTGCTTCCCTGGCTACCAGACCCTGGCTGTATGATGTCACTTGAAGTGGCCGTCTTGTGGAGCAGTTTATGATCTCCTGACACACAATGACAGTTATCTATCTCATCCCCCGCCTCCCCATAAATAACTGGTTAGCAAATCCAACCAAAACACAGTGTAAACACAGGCAATCTGTTTTGTGCTATCCAGATTTTAAACATGTTATATAAGGTCAGGAGACATACACATTTTTAATGTATTTAAATATATACATTTAATATATATTTATATTAAAAAATGAGTAATAGAAATCATTCTAGGTGCCACACCACAGCATGAGATTAATGAAATGTCATTAGGGGGAGGGGATGGGTAATGAGGCATAGTGAAGCCAAAACAAAGGACATCTTCAGATATGCTAACCGCAATTATTAGTGACCATGTGGGTAGGAGAAGCTAAGGTGAAATAAGCTTCAGAATGTATTTCACTTCTAATTCAGTTTTTAAGCTCATAATTTGGTTTTTAATGTTCTAGAATGCTGTTAGCGTTTCCTAATCACATTTTCTATTAGGTAACAGAAGCAACGTTTTGTGTTTCTGAGTCTACCCAGTAATTACTCCTTTCTTCTAATCC
>VMDR010025105.1:0-14668 GCA_007922815.1 Macrotus californicus | reverse complement strand
TTTGTTTTTTTACCCCTTTTTTATTTTCTATTTTTTGAAATTCATTTTAATATTTTTATAATGCTAGTTTATTTCCCCTTTGAAATATAGTCTATAAATGTCTTGTTATTATAGCATTGCTATAGGACATATAATCTAAACAACTTCAACTCATCATACTTTACATTTATGTAATATTATACCATTTTCCATTTGGTATAAGAACCTTGATATACTACATTTCTGTTTTTTCCCTCCTGGCGTTTGTGTCATATACTTTTTTCTTACATTTATTGTGAAGTCCATGCCACATAATTATTATTTTTGCTTCAACTACATTTTAAAGTGATTGAAACAAATAGAAAACAGTTATTATAATTTACCCAGAGAGTTTCTATTTCCATCTGGTATCATTTGTAACCTTCTGCTTCAAGGATTTCCTTTAAAATTGGTGTGTGGTGGATACACTTGTAACAAATGATTTTGACTTTTGTATTTTATGTTTCACACTTGGATTTTGCAAGGTATTTTTGCTGGGTATAGAATTCAAGGTTGTCAGTTGTTTTCATTCTTCTTTTATCTGAGTTTATGCTTTTCATCAGCTTTGAATTTTTCCTGCCATTATGTTTCATACACTGTTTATTCCTCCTCAGCTTCTGTTATTCCACCCGCACATATGTCAGAATTCAGAATGTACACTTCCGTGAGCTGTCCCATAACTCAGTCATTCTCTGCTCTTTGTTTTTCTTTCTATTTTCTATTTAGGATATTATTCATTTCTATGTCTTCAAGTTCAATATTTTTTCCTTTAGACTTTATCTGTCGGGAATCCCATCCAATATATTTTTAAATTATATTTATTATGATTAAAACTTTTTGCCATCCCTGGAAACATTCTAGATTTTACGTCTAAAATATTTTATATTTTTAAATATTTTCATGTGTTTTCTTATCGTTTTCCTGCTTTCCCTCAGGTTTTTGAACACGTGGAATGCAGTTAAATAACTGTTAAAATTATTTTTAACATTTCTGCAAATTCTAATCTGTATGTTAGTTTGGGGTCTATTTTTAGGGATTGATTTTTCTTCTGACTGTAGGTTATATTTTCCTATTCTTTGCATACTTAGTATTTTTTTTAATAGATACCAAATTTTGTGAAGTTTACCTCATTGGACCCTGGATATTTTTTATTCCTATATTCTTGAGTGTTCTTCTGGGACTTGGTGGAAACAGATCAATTATTTTTGGGGTCTTGATTTTATGTTAGTTGGGACAAAATCAGCATTTTTTTCTAGAGCTCATTTTTCTCTATTACTAAGGCAAGATGCTTTTGAGTACTCTAACTGCATTGTAAGTTTTTCCAGTGTGGCTGGTAGAAATGGGCCCTATTCCTAGCCTGTGTGAACACTAGTGACTCTTTCCTCTCATTCTTTTCCATGGTTCCTTCCCCCGCCTCAGACAGTTTTCGCAGATGTGTACTTATCAGTACTCCGCTAAATGCTTGTGGAGGAACCCTTTACCATCTTCTAAATCCTCTGTGTAGTTCTCTCTTCTCTGATAGTTTATCCTATGAACCCTAACTGCCTTCGTCTCCCTGAATTCAACTGTGTCTCCTAAACTCAGGGAGTCTACCAATTCTTCCTGGGCTCCCTCTTACTGAACTACAGCTTGAAACACTTTCAAGTGAGTAACCTGGGTCAATCATAGGACTGAATGTTGGTCCTCAAGGATCAATGTCCTCTGGGACCTGATGTGCAGTATTTTAGAAAGCATTGTTTTACATATATATATATTTAAGTTATTTCAGGCAGAAAGGTAAATCCAGTCCCTCTTACTCCATCTTGTCCCAATAGCATGTATTAGAAATATAGAAAAGTAGAGAGAATATATAAATGTATTTGAGATGAGAATCAATATAGGTTTACCAGAGATGAGGGGGTTATACTTATTAAACACCCACTCCACAAATTTTCCATACAGAAAGGAAAAGGGAAATAAAAAGAAAGATATCTGTACACCACTATTAATACTACTAGCAACAAACCTTCTGTGGACAGAGTCTAGAACAGATCTACCACAATCCAGACTTTTTACCTCATTAGAGAGGCATGACACATTAGTTCAAGTATATAGATAGCAATACATTAAATCTCCCTTTTATATCTGGGGTCCCAGTGTTATAGGGATCTATAATTTAAACTCAGTCTCAAGAGATGGAATAAAGAAAAAAGCTGGAGATATCCCTCTACTCCTGGTTCCTTCTCTCCTAGCCTTACACCAGTGAGTGCCTGTCTGTGACTTTAATTTTCTTCTGTTTACTGGGGAAAAATTTCCTCTGTTGATGATGACAGTTCCTTTTGTAAAGTAGGAAAAAGTAAAGGAAGGAGATATTTCATACATTTTTCTAAATTTGATTCAAGGGGAAGTACATGAAAGGGAAAATATAAATACTGTGTAATTTCAGCCCTTATATTTTATTATAAACAAACCTATAGTAGACTTTTAATGCTTACCTCATTTTATAATTAAGAACTTCTTTCCATTCACAAGGTTTAACCATACCTAAATATAAACATGATTCAACCACTGATTAATTCAACAGTTTGGGTAATTACATTTCCCAAACTCCGAATAACTATACCAAGTTGCCTTTTATCAGATTTCAGACCTTAATAACCCACATTGTTATTACCACCTGTTTACATTTTTTTTTTACTAGAATTTTGGGCATATGGCACACTGATGTAGTAGTATGAATAATAAACAATCAAACAGAGCAGTTTATAGTATTTGAGAAATACTCAGTTATTCAAATAGATTTTATAAAATGCATTTCATTTGTTTTTTAGGATTAGCTAGTGTCAAAGAAGGTACCTGTCCTTTGGGGCAACCAGTGTCTTTTCTGAAATGGGCAGAGTGGTCCTTTGGCTCCTGAAGGATTTTCCAACCATTTACAATGTAATAGGCCCTCTTGAGAAAAAGAGATCACTTAATGTAGTGTCATTTCTAGTCAAACTTTCTCCATACCACAGATAATATGATTAATATAGTTGTGCTCTGTCAACCTATATGCATATTTAGCTGTGAAAACCTTCTAACTTCCTCCAGTGTGTTCACCATCCTCTGTTCCTAAGTATAGTCCACAACCATTTGTTCGTTAAAACTTCTTGCTGACAGATTTTTACTTTGTTTAATAATACTTTGCAACACTTTGGATATAAATATATTTCACCTGGTAAACTATTTTAATAGCGATCTGGATTAAATCATGGGAGAAGAAATACTTAAAAGGAGGTTTAAAAATACTTCACATATATCTTGTTTTTAGCAGAAAAATGTTTGCAGAAAGGTTTCAGAGTCATAAAGTTTTGGGAAGGTGTGTCCTTTTGCCCTTAATGTTCTAATAGTTTTATATTTTTTCTTCTATTTCTGATCTAGAAATACCTAATGTACGTGTTTTGTCCTTTCCTCTGAAGCTTTTGAGAATTAGTGATCTTTTAATATGTGTGGTTTGATAGAAATATAGTTACATGCTACTTGGAATATTAGTGCATTTAGTTCGTTTTTATAAATTTAATTGAAAATCTGAAGCTGACTTCAGCCGGTATTAAGCAACCTCAGTGTTTTTTTTTAAAAAGAAGTTTGAGTTGCATCTATGAATGCTTTGGAACAGTAGAGCAGTTGTTCTGACTTTCTATTAAATGACAACAATGAACTGGAGTACTTGTTTGAAAGATTCTAAGATCTTGTTAAGGTCAGGGTTTGGTAACTATCTCTGCAGTCTAAGTTACTAGGTTTAGTGTTTCAATCCTCTCAATCTTTTGACTTTTTTGTTAATCTGAATATGTATAAAGCACCTCATAGTTCAAAACTGAGCCATAAAACCAAAATATATTTAGATGACATTAATTTCTCAATTAAAACATATCATAGGGGTAATAATTACCTGTGCAACTACAGTTTTATATCTATAGGGCAAATAAAATCAAATCCACATGTCATTTTTCCAAAAATGATTGTTTTTCTCATTTACAGCTTTAATCCGCATCAGTTCTCTGGGCATGTGCCACACGCTACGCCTTTATGAGGGAAGCCTTGGTCCATTCACTCTTTCTTCCTAACAAAGCCTTGTTTGCCCAGAACATCACTCCCTCTCTAGTTCTCCACTAACACACCTGCCTCACCTCACCTTCATAGCCTCCATCAGTGACAGCATCTGTGCAATTAGTATCAGAAATGCTGACCAGCAAGCATTGACCTGCACTATAAGACCACTCATTACTCTGGACTCTTTATCCTTGGTAAACCCTTAAATCATTATGAAATATGGTATAGGTTTTCCTATATTTTTTTAATAATCAGGGTGAATTTGCTCAGAGAAGTTAAGAAATAAGCTGCTTATTCAGAAAACAAACCCTCATAAATGGAATCTATGTTATACCTATAATTGTCTAAAGGCAGTAATGTTTTCTTTTCAGTCTGAATTCTAATTATGGAACATGTATTCATCAAAATCTCCAAAAGAAAGCATTCTCTGATCCAGGCAGAGGGCAGGCAGGTAATGTACCCATGTGTCCCTCTAGGCTTGCCTTAGAGATCACTTCTGAGCACCCCAAGCAGTTTCCCTAAGGCGAGATTCCATTGGATAGAAAGAATCAGCCTTTGAGCCCAATTTGAAATGCTCTGATTTCAAATATGGGCACATAGAGAGCAAATGTGCTCTAACAGATGAAATATTACGGTGTGTATCTTTAAAAATCAAATTGTTCAAAACAGCAAAATAGGTCTGTTTTTTGCAAAACCAACAAACATAACACTATTTTGTGGCCTAACCACAGAAACAGGTTCTAAATACATTAAAATATTTTATCCCATTATTTGTTTTGACCAATTGACCACAATATTAAAAATTCAATCATGGAGCAGCTGACAAGTGCAGTTGCCTAATTTTATTTAAGAGTTTTTTTCCTTTTTCCATTTTTCCATCCTGTTAACGCTGCTGCCTGTGCCCAGACAGTAATGGGCTTCTTGTATGCCCACGACTGTTATGATCATGTAAATTTATTGGTGCTTAGAAGAAGCGAGCTATTAAAACATTACAACAGCCATTACAGCCGGGCTCGTGTTGGCTTTCGCTCCCAATGAACATATGCTTCCGAGTGAATGCCTAAACTCTTATTTATGGATTTAATTTAATATGCGGAAAGAATTCAAAATTAAATTTTGTGTCTGCCTCCAGAGAGTGTCAGTGTATAATAACATGGTAATTTTTACACATCTTTATGAGAAATGGGAAAATTAATTCTTTCTGACAAGTTGTAATTATTCGACTTGGAACAGTTGCAGCTGAGCAGTTTGCATGCCTGTTGTCTGGTGTTTCGCAGTGTAAGGGGAAAACTCAGGGATGGAGATATATTGTGCATCTGAGAGTTTCTAATAGCTTCTGACATTTTAGCCTTGCATATTATCAGGGTGCTCTTTAAGGAGTCGAGGTATAATCTATTATGTTGCCTGGGACACAGTTGCGATTGCTGGAACATCCTACAGCAATTTTTAAAATGGGGAGAATGTCTCCAGGATTATCCTATAGAAGTACATGGTTGAAACTGATGTGACAAATGTTTATGTCTCTTAAGTGTACCTATTATGATCTGCTATTTCACCTGCATATACGGAGAACATAAGGTCATTTTGTTAGCGTAGAATTTTAGGCCTGTATTTTTAAGACTAAATTTGTTTAAAATGAAAATGCATGTTTTCTTACCTGACCTACCAACATTCCCCACTCCCACCCTGCAAACCCACAAAGCTGTAAAAAAGTGCCTGCTATCCCCCTAAATCTTTAGATTTGATGTTTAAGTGTTCATGAAAATGTAGGATTAACTTAGTGCACAACTAAACCAAAACACCACTGGCTATGTTAGCAAAGAAAATATGGAACATGTTGTATGGGAAGAGATGGTATATTGATTGACAGGCCAGCCTGGAGGGGAGTGGTGTCATCTCTGTGTGTAGGATCAATATAGTCTTTGCAAAATAAATGCAAACTACAATGTAAGAAAGTGTTAGCAGATGAACATGAGAAAAATTCAATTGTCAAAAGCAAGCACATTTCCTTTTTTTTTTTGCTTTGGTATTTCTGCTACAAGTGGGTATGCCTCTGTTCTCTCAGTTGGTGCACTGAAACTTATTCTGACATTTTTTTCGAGTGGCAAGATTTTGCTAAAAGTTTATATTTAAGATGAGATGTAAAGCAGAGTTCTACCCACCAGTGGCCCCCAAAATAGCACAATTCCTTCTGCACGTTAAGGCTAGTATACTGCTGAGTTCTCACCATGGAATTGCACTGCACCATGCACACCTTCCTTGCAGGCTCTCTGTGAGCTACGAGGTTCTGTACTTTCCATTCCAAACTGCCCAACAGCAGGGCATTCTAATCCAAGAGATGCTACATCTCGACCATGGGTTTGATCTTCTCTAGTGGAAAGGCACAAACAGCATCATTACCCTGGATGAGGACAACTTTGGACTTGACGCATTTTCTTTTCACCTATCTCCACAAATAAGCTGTCATGTATTCTCTCACTGTGATGTAAGATGTTTGTAAATTATAAATTTAGAATATTCTAGAAGAGAGTTTCACAACTCAGTAAAAGGAGGTTGATATCTGAATCCTCCAGCCCCGCCCCCACTGTTCCTGCACCCCCTCACCACAGGGTACAGCAGAAGCTCAGGAGGGAAGGCGCCTGAGATTCATATATGACATTTATTTATTAGGCTGCAGATGCCACCCAAAATTGTCAATAATGACGGCATTTATTTTGGTGTTTATTTAACACATTACCTTTTTTTTTTCCTGTATACTACAAAGTGACTTTTTAAAAAGCTGAGTTTTTGGAAACTGGAAGATCACTTTGAAATGGAAATAGTAACTTCGTTCTTGTCTGTTCTTCTAAGACCCAGGCACTTTACAGTTCCAGACCTTTATTAGCCTTGTTCAGGAGTGAATGATATTTTTTTAAGTACAACACAAGATTTTGAGTGAGAACAGATCTAATAATCATAATAGACATTAAAATTCTATTATTTTGAGGTAGAGTAACAGATTAAAGGTTCCCAATCCAGTCTGAATACATCAGATAACATCCACATTTAAAAACAACCCCAGACAGAAACAACTTTAGAAGAGAAAACAAAGGTCCTTTGCAGAATAGGAGTTTGGTGCTTTTATTACTTTTTAAATAGATACAGAAAGTCATGCTTTTGGGGTGTGCTTGTTGGGGGACAGAAAAAGCCTCTGGTCAGTCAAAACTGCCCCCACTCCCACCACCACTCCCCAAAGTCTGAATCCCATGTAAGCCCTGGCAGCTCCAACCCAACACTCCACATCCCTCACTCATTTAATTCAGTCAACACCACACCTCTGTGAGACAGGCACCGTTGCAGTCCCTTTGCACAGAAAGAGACTTCAAGGGTTAGAGAAGTTCACAATTACCAAGTTGTCATACCTAGTACTGATGGACAGTGATTCTTAAACTCACATTTCACCATTAGATATCTACTTCCTTTAGTTGAAAGGGTTGCTCACTCTCCCCCCTGGAAGGCTATTAAAATAAAACAGAGAACCATATGGGAAGGGGACTGCTGTGGACTAGATGGTGTAGGAATGTAAACCAGGACTCTGCTCCACTGTGTCATCTCCCCTCCAGATTTTCCTGTTTCTTTTCAGGGCTCTGTAGATCTCACGGTCAGTTATGGTCACCCAGGCTCCACATGTAGTCCTCCCTGACTCCTCTCTCTTCTTCACATGTCCTGTCTGTCACCATTATCTGCTGTTTGGCCTTTGGAGTCTCTTAGATGCTTTTTTTCCTTTCCATTCCCGTTTTCACCATCCTGCTTTTAACTCAGGTTAACGCCTATTGGGATTGCTTTAAAAAGCCTGCCGTCTCCTGACAGTCTCTCCTCTACCAGGCTCTTACTCAGGCCCCTCTGAACTCTCTTCTGTCGAGGCTTTGACTTCTGTGCTTCCTAGTTCCCCTTGATGTTGTCCAATTGGAGCAAGAATCTTGCCAAGCCAGTTTAGCCAGAATGCCCTTCCTCCATATCAGACTTGGTTCTTCATCTTTCACCTCTCCCAGGTGATGTCTGCTCACTGGGGCCTGCCTTCAGCAAGAATACTGTTAGGTTTCTTTAGCCACAAATCTCTCCTCACCCCTGATGTTTCCTCTTAGTAATTTTCCATCCACTGACCACTCCCCACCCTTGCCATTCTGCTCCTTGCCTATAAATTCCCACTTTTCCTTTTTGTATTTCTCAGTTCAGCCCAATCGCTTTCTGCTAATATAATACCCCAGTTGGAGCCCTGCAGTCCCTATTTCTATTGAGATAGTCCCCTAAATGAAGTTCACCTCACTGCTTTAACAAGTGTTAAGAATGAAAAATTTTTCTTCAACACTTTCCAGTTTCTCATAACATTATAGGTTAAATGATCCTAAAGTATACCTCTGATGGAGCCATTTTTTTGTTCAGAAACCTTTAGTGATTTCATATCATCAACCAAATAAAATGTATTGACTTTAGCCTCAGATTTCAGGCTGACTTCCCAGTAATTTCAAGTGTATACTTTGTGTTCCATCTAAGGTAGGTTGCCATTCTCCTAACGTTCTGTTCTTCCCTGTCTTTACATCTGGGCTCCCGCTTTCTGTCCCCTTGGACTGCCTGCCCCCAGGCATCAGGAAATCTGTTTTAAGGTCCAGGCCATATGCTACTTTCTCTCCAAGTATCCACAGATTCATCCTGATAACCATCCTTCTGTCCTCTGATCATTCAGTGTACTTTGTTTATACCTGTCTTATTTTAATTACTGTAGGCATTTATTTGCATTATTTATATACCTGTCTTATCTCTCCAAGACAGTAGAACATCAGGAAAGCAAGCAATGCTGCATACTTTCAGTTATTGTTCCCAGAACACCAGTGCATTCCACATAGTAAAGACCCAACAGTTGCTTACTGAACATATAAAGCCTGATTAGTCAGAGACCACCAAGAACAAGCCTGCAGTTGGACAAAATCAGATGTGTGATGAGGGAGGGAATTCCAAAGAACCAAGAGATTCCTTTTACAAGAGCTAAGAGGGAACAAGTTTTGAGGTTGGGTTCCAACTGAAGACTCTACGGAAGGTCTAAGGGAAAGAGGGCTCAGTTTCCGACTGGTTGCTGTTTCTGAGGTGGGATTAGAAGTGGGCATTCGCTAAGCATTGGGTACTTTCATAATTTAGACCAGGGTAGTTTAACAGCAATTGGCTATTTCTGATAAGAAATGAAAATATTAAAGTGGGTCGGGGATGACATCGGTAATAATGAAGGTGTCTTATGACATTTTACACCTGCTTGCATAGCCTTGGAAGAAGCAGTGCTTTCTGGGTTGACTATTTAACTCTTCCTGTCTGTCCCCTTAGCCTGACTCAAACAGAGGCTGCTTCCTCTTCTTTCCAGTCTGAGCTAACATTCATTCTTTTGGTCCAGGACAGATTTTTATTCTTTCAAATAAGCGAATGAATTTTTAAAAAAATACAGAGAAAAGATGCTTTTATTTTCCTGGATTATTATTTAAATGGCTAAAATCCGAACCTAATAATTTTGAATGGTGAGTAGAGTATTATTCTCCTTGTGCTCAGTAGTTTAAGAATGCATATTCATGCACATTTAAGTCTCAACTCAATTGTCTACACTTATTTTTACTATTCCTTTGAGTGACTTTCTTTTCTTTGTGCCACCAGATAATTCTGTTTTTATTCCACGCTCCTGTCTCTGGCTCATTGTTTATTTTTAATGTAGCTCTATAGCTACAGAGATGTGCTAAGAACCTTTTCACAATGGCTTCACTTTTCTTTCTCACATCCCTGTCCTTCAAATGCCTTTGGTTCAATGGATCGGAAGCCTGGGTGTGTTATGTATGGTTGTGTGTGTGTAGCGTAAATAAATACCTCCCATCCACACACTCAAAAGAGGGGGTCTGCCTGTTTTTATTAAAGGTTTCCCTAGAGAAATAACAAGCATCATCAATGCTAGAAATTGTTAATCCATTTTCTTCAAAAACTGTAATCTTTAAAATTAGGTTAAAACCTTTTATGGCACACTTTTTCCAGGTATCTTTAGACACTGTGTTCTCTGTTATAGAATTCCTCATGGCAGCAGCTTTTAAAAGGTACTAGATTCCATCCATTCCAGGTTTCTTTCCCTCATTCTTTCTGAATGAACCCACTAATAAAACCCTAAAAATTTATTATTTTTTCTTTAAATGGATACCACAGCTGAAATCATATATTATTTGGCTCAATTTAAACATTAATGTTTCTTCACCTGCATTTATCAACCTGTCTACAACCAGAATGTTTAGAAGCAACAGTTTTTTAAGAAATGACCTCACCATTTTAGAATTCACAAGGAGAGGTGTTCCATTAGCAAACTGCTCAATTTTTGATTCAATAAAACAAGGTAATTTGCCCTAAATGGAAGCCCTTTTCCTAATTTTGTTGAATGTTACCTGGGCAGCCCTGGTCACACAACAGAGAGAGCATGTCAATATTTTTGGTATGTGCTATATATCAGAATGTGATTATAATCATTATATCCCTATTTGCATCTCTCTGGCTCTCTGTTTTCTTTTTAATTGGGTTATAAAACAATTAGTTAACACCATGTCTTTTTAGAACTCCCCAAGTGGGCCCGGAGCTGTTTGTTCTCCCCAGATCTATGGGGGAAGGGACCCTCAGGAATCTCATTTTATTTACAGCAGGGTGAAGGTCAGAGAGAAACAGTTTTTGTTCTCGTGCTGTTGCTTTCTGTTGTGACCTCTCTTGCATTGTTTGGCTTCCCTACCCCCCCTGGTGCTTTGAAGAGCCGAACACCAGGTGTTCCTGTTCTGAATTACACATGAAAGAACTTCATCCCTGGACTAATTAACTAGTAAACTGTACCCCTCTCCCCTGGGCCTAATTGATGCTGCTCTTAAAAGGGGAAGGCAGTCCCTCACCCTCTGAGCACCCCCTCCCCATTTCACACCACATTCATCTCTTGTTTATCTTTCTTAAATGTAGATGTTCCAAATGATTGTGGTATCTAGGTGAGGTGCCAGGGCCTGTAGCACAGCTCATAAACCTGTTACCCTGGATGAAAGAAAATGACACTGGACTTGCCTTCACGACTTCTTAAAGCCATACATGTGACTTTTTCTCCAGGGAGTGACACGTCCTGAGTGATCTACTTGCTCACAGTAGCAAGACCCAGAATCTCATCAGTAACTTTCTTTTTTGAGTTTCCTTCTTATTAAAGCAAAACAGGAAACTAGTATGCCAACCACTGTTTGCTATGTCTTAACTGCGGTATTGAAAATATTAGAGAAATATTAAAATCAACAGAATCAGAGAGCATACCATGTTGCCTTTCAGGATCACAGTGCTAGGCTATTTTATTTTACATCTACCAGGGTTCCTGATCTCCTGATGTGTAGGGGACTTAGGATGCTTTGGGCATCTTGTCTGGGCGTTGACGTGTGTTCCTGGGAATGCAGGATTAGCTTCCTGCCTTTCCTTTCTCCCATCCTCTCCTTTAAAGTATCTTCAAGAATGTCAGGATTTAAAATTTAGTTTATGAATTCTGTATTTTTTTCTATCATCATTTAGTTGTGATTTATTATATTGTCATCGCTGGTTTTAGTTTATTTTAAAACTAGAATTAAAACAGTTTTCAATTTCTTATGTAACTTCTTATATATTTTCTTATAACTGAGTATTTATTGTATATTTGACAATTGCTAAGAATGTAAGTCTTAAAAGTTCTCATCATGAGGAAAAAAATACAAGTATGTATAGTGATGGAAGTTTGCTAAATTTATTGTGGTAATCATTTCACAATTTATATTGAAATAAAGACAGTAATTTCTATATAAATGTGGCTTTCCAGGGCTGGTTCTTAATATTCCAGCTCAAGACTTAGGTACTCCTATGTTGTTTTGTCCTCAGTATCTTAAGACCTCTCTTTATCTTTTCCTTGCTTCCCACTTCCCAAGAGCACGGATGGGCATTTATTGTTCTGGTACTACCTTCCAGAACAGGACATGAAAGACAAATTTTTTTGTTAATCCTACATATAATTATTTATCTAAAGTATCTATAAGACAGACTTTGTTTTTGTCAAATGTATTAAACATTAAAAAAATTCAGTCACCCTGTTGGACAACTTTGCTCTGTGCTTCAAGGATTTACTTAGTGGATTGCACACTGGGTACACGTGATAAGATTTACACATTTCATTCTGAACTTTTAATTTTTCTTAATTGAAAGCTACTTGAGAATGGATGTTGTCTCAACTTTTCATCTCTGTATCCTGGCCCATAGCAGAATGCTTTGGTTCACGTGTGATCAATACATATTTGTTGAGTGTAACTAAATTGAACTTCTTTCTAACTTTTTGCTTAGCATTGGGTGTTGAAAAGAGCCAGGAATGGGAACTTGACAGGGTGATAAAGCAAACAATCCTCCTTAAATTATTAACAAAGATGTGGTCATGCTCCCTGAGTTCTTTAGGACTTGAGTGTGGCCGAATCAGCCTCTGACATGACAGGGGAAAAAAAATAAAAAACAAAATGCTTAGAATCTAGTTCAGGGTAGGCAAAATGTGGTAGTAGCGGATTTGTACCCAATGATCCTGTGAAGTCTGAAAAATACTTGTTTTAAACATAGACACCGTTATAATAACACAGATGTGTATCACTTCTCTCCCTCTCTTTTTCTCACATATCTTGCACATGGCAGTCACATGAATTTGTACTGTATGCCATTACTCACAGGGTTCATAATTCCTCAAGTATAAATACTAGCAGCTGCAGATCTAAAGTCATCCACCTGATATATACTACTGTTTTACCTTTCATCTTTCCTATCTTCTTATAGTGGGATTATAAATATATGAAAGTTAATGCTGCAAATGTAGAATGTTAGTTTGGTAATGCATTTTGATATAAAATGGATTACTCTTATTTTGTGAAAGGACATCAAATGGTTTAGAAAAATAAATTTTAATGAACAATAATTGAGCTTTTACTTATATGATTCTAGGTTTTGAAAAATGCATTAGATATGTATCTCTTGCCCTTTAGAAACTCCCACTCTGATGTCAAAGATGTCGTGCAAATAAAACCATGTAATACAGTGGTATAAATGCTATATTAAAAACATTAAAAAATACTACAGATGTACCCAGAATAGCTGTAAGTATGAGGAGGTTAATTAAAGTTTTCAGAGGCCATATCATTGGAATTGTATCTTGAGTGATGAATTGTTGAAAGCAATTCAGATATATCTATATATGTTTTTTACACCACTGCTTCCAAATATGCTATTTCAGATCTGCCTTCCCTGCTCCTTGGTTACATTTTGCACATATCCCATAGTTCTCTCTTCCATGCCTATCCCTTTTGTTTTCTGCCCTCTCCCAGAGGCAAACACTGTTAACTGTTTCTCGAGTGTTCTTTCAGATATATGCTATATGTATGCAATCTGGAACACACACACACACACACACACACAAACGCAAAATCAATTTTGTTACAGTTTTTACCATGGGCATTTTAGAATTCTGCTCTAAAACAAATGAATAAAAACCCCAAACTAATGTTGACTTTTCAACCTCTTAACCTCTGACAATTGACCTAGTATCCTTTTGGTTTTCTTTATTAAATTTATCTACTCTGATATAGGACTTTTTCAGTTTTAGTGAAATAAACTCAACTCAGACTAACTTAAACTAGTTTGATTTTGGAACTTCTTTTTGAGTCTACTTTTTTTCTATAATCTTCTAGGTGATGCTGCTCTGAACTCAGGCTTCCTCTGCACTAACAGTTCTGGCTCTCCCTCAGGAGGGAAGAGGCACCATCTCTGAGCAATTCAAAAAAAATGCAGAGCAGTCCTGATTTGGCTATGTACCCATCCCAGTGCAATTATTCTGTGGCCACTACGATTAGGTACAGAGGCAGGCAGGGACCATGCCCCTACCCAAACTGCAAGTGTGGGAGAGGAAAACCCTGAAAGAAATGAGGATGTTTTTATGAAATGAGGAATAAAGAGCATGCTGGGCCAATGAAATGTATAGCTGACACAGTCCACAGAATCTTTAAAAAGATTAGTAAAAGGTACATTAGTCATGACAAAAATGATATTCCTATTGTACTGAACTTGTTTTTAATAGACTTAAGCTCTTAATATGTTGCTAATGACTATAAAGGGCTTATTCAACTGAAAAGGTGTTTAACATTCCTTCAAAGAAACCTTCATTATGGATGTATTTTCAATATTTTCTCTAAATTATTCTTTGCTTTAAATTAGTATCATCCATCCAACTGATTATACCCATTATAATCACAATTTAAAGTTAAGTCTTGATTGAATGTTTATATAGATTAATAGTAGTCAGATGTTCTTGTAAATGTGCATAATTGTGTTTAAATTCATCAACAAGTCCTGATGTTTCTATTTGAAAATTGTATCTTGTAGCTCTCCACTTCTGTTCTTTATTCCTTGATGTTTTCCTATTCTACAAGTTTTTTTCTGGACTCAGCAATATGTTCCCAACTTCTCACCCTCACACCCCATTCCACAGATCTGATCTCCACAAAACCTAATGGATCCC
>VMDR010025104.1:0-14671 GCA_007922815.1 Macrotus californicus | reverse complement strand
TTCATGAGGTCTCCACTCTCATCATCTGAGCACATTCTGAAGGTGCCACCTCTTAGTACCATCACATTGAGTATTAAGATTTCAGCATATGAATTTGGGGGGAGACACAAACATTTAAACTATAGCAGCACTTAAGACATATGTGCAAAGATTTCTATTGTAGCACTATTTATGATAGCAAAAAATGGCATATGAACTAATTTAAAAATCGTAAGAAAATAATTTAAATTAAAAACATAGTTTACATGTCACGCTTATAAAATATGTAATAAGCTTATATTTGCACAGAAAAAGAAGCTAGGAAGCATTCAACAAAAATTTTGCAGTAGCTGTTACTTCTGGATGGTAGAATTCCAAGTGATGTTAATTTTTAAATTTTTTCTTATAATTTGTTTTTTTAATTTTATACAATGAGCATTATTACATATAATTTTGAATTAAATTTATTGGAGTAACAATGGTTAATAGGATCATATAGGTTTCAAGCATACATTTCTATGACACATGATCTACATATTACATTGTGATACATGATCTACATATTACATTGTGTGCCCACCACTCAAAGTCAAATCATCTTTCTTTATGATATATCCGGTCCCCTTACATATAATTTTTAAAACTAGGAAAATAAATATTTATGTTCAAAGGTTTACCAGTAAGCCACAGAAGTTGAACTATACATGACATCAACACTAATGTTTATTCTCTGGAAGGCGCTGCTTGTTAGAGCGCTTGTAAAACAGTATTGTCGATAGATGTTAGTCACATTCAGATGTTTTTATTTCTTGTTGCCTCTCGCCGTGGTTCAGTATAAGAATTTTAGTCATAATGGAATTCGTCACGTATTTATTGAGAACATAAATACTAATTCGCATGTCTCATTTCCCTCCGGGTAACCTGAGTCGACAGCACTGCTCACCACCCCAAGCTCTCAGTTTCCACGCTTCACTTTTGCAAGGATGAGGACATACTATTGATGTTTCACATGTACATTCTAAACATTTGGGATGGTGTGAAAACCCCCTACTCTTGTCATCACTCATTTCAATTGTTTTGCACAATGCCACAGGAACAATGGTGAGAAAGAATAAAATGGCTATCAGCTGCTATAGTTTAAAGCCCCAACCAACCAGAGATGTCTAGCCATTTTTCTTTAAACTGCACTCTAAAGGACACTCTGTTGTCAAACCAAAGGAAGACTTTTCTGCAACCATGGGTGGCGTTTCCTTAGTCTCCTTAACTCAGGTGTTTGCCTAAGCTTGTGTCCTCTCCCCCATCCCTCCCTTTCCTGCTCTCTCTTCTCCTCTTTTTTCTTTTCTTTCCTCCTCTCTCCCTCTCTCTCTCTCTCTCTCTCTCTCTCTCTCTCTCTCTCTCTCTCTACCAGCCCTCAATTTTCTTTCCTATACCTGTTCTTAAGCCTTGGGTTAGGCTTGAGCTAAGGAAAAAAGACAAGCATTAAATTGTAGGTAACATTAGAATTTTGAGTTACACTAGATTTTTCTTAATATCTAAAATTCTGAGAAAGGGTGGAAAAGACTGATCCTGAAGAGTGTGTTTGAGTGGTGTGGTATTAGGGGGGAAAAGCTGTTTCCTGGTTGCACCCTTCTGAGTTCGGTCATGTAAAGCACCAATTAAATTGACTCCTACGGTCTGGATTATTCATCATCATCCCAATCCAGGACGTGCTCACAGCGCTCCATGCAGGCCTTTGTTTCACGAGTGCTTCTAAGTTGACATGAGTTCTGAAGCCTTGCCTGCAGTCTTTAGGCAGCTCATGCCCACTTTGTCCCCATCAAAAGAACTGCACTGCAGTCTTCAAAGGGCCCAAGTTACACAGTAATCTGATGTAACAGAGAGAAAAATTCACACTTTAAGTTTTTTTTATTAAGTCAATTCCTTCTACTTAGGATGAATTATCATCCATAAAAACAATGGGCTTCCATATGATTGTCCCACCAGTTTTTCTGAAATGTCCATACATCTCTGCTTTCCATATATGAATATAGTTTGAGTTCAACCTGGAATTCCTACTATATTCGTCAAAATCAATGCCTCACTTAGTTATTGCAATAGGGTGTTTTTAAACAAAAGAAGTAACAAAAAAAACTAGTTCAATGTACACAATGTGGCTACAATTATAATTGGGAATAATTAAGTATTAACTGTATGCACACAATATCTTATATCATGCATATACCATATATATATAAATTATGATCTTAAATTTATGTATTTCTGGTAGTGAAGCAAGACAATCCTTTCCAAAACATCACCACCAATACTCTTCAATAATGCCAACAACAAATACTCTTTTCATGTTTTACTGACATTTCCTTATTCTTGTGACTAGCAACCAACAAACACATTTCCTCACTTCAAAACCTCCACATTATAGTTGTATGATGGGCACTTAAAAGGCCATTATTGAAACTGGGCTGTCCCAAGTTATACAGAGATGGTCAGAGGCATAAGATTAGCATATAAAGTGCAAAAAGGTTATGTATGAAAATGGATAGAATGCATGGTTAAAAATAATCCCAAAATGAAAGCCTAGATCTGTCTTGACAACTACAGGCCTGGTGACATCTGTATTGCAATAGAAAAGCTTGAGTCTTTATTTAATATTCAGCCTTGACACTTGATTCCCTGCTGATCATTGATTCTCACATTGTAAACAAAAGCTTCCTTTAACTGTCTTTCTCCTTATTCAGTTTTCATTATTTGTACTCACCAAATCCTCTCAATAAACACAAGTGCGTATGTTTATGTCAGAATGTGCATGATTAGGTGCATTTATGTATGTGTGCAATGTGCAACTGTGTAACAGCTGGGCCAGAAAAGACTGTTTTCCAAGTGTGACGTGTGAGGAATAAAGAGAAGAAAAAAAGTAGGTATTTTAAGAATCTCCTATCTGATAAGACTGAAGTATCATCAATAACTACGTTGATTACCATTATCTATTAAGTTTGCTAATGTGTCCTCGTCTCGTCATAAGGAGGCTAAAACTCAGAGAGGTCATTAACTTGCTACAATGTGTGCACTAGTTAACTACAAAAATGAGATCCCAGTCTAGGTCTAATTCCCAAATTCTTATCCTTTAAATTATACAATAATTCCTCTTTTGTGCTTATATTCAAATACAGTAGGGAATGGTGTTTGCCTGAACACATATTTACTTTAAAGACACTGAATAGATGTTTGTACATACACAGTCTGTGTGATCACAGAGGCTGAGAGTGTCAGACAGACAGTCTTACCCAGCACCAGGCATGGCTGACAATTAGGAAAAGACAGGACAAGTGAAGCGGCATATCCAACATCAGTGAAGCCGAGGCCTCAAACTGCCGGGCGGGTTCCCGAGTCCATTTCCCACACTGGAACATGCTGTGGTTCCATGACAGTGAGTATCTGAGGCCCAAGTTCAACGAAAGGAAACCTGTTAGTCTTGGAGTCTGTGCATGTGCTTATCACACTAATCATGGAGCTCGGTTCCAGTCGTGTAACAAACTTTCTTCCATGCAGCACTTGTCCACATATTGCAAATTCATCTACTATAAGCAGACTGAGCAACCAGGTGTGTGCTTCAGAATGCATCCCTGGGTCAGTAATCAATACGTAGCACATGCAACGCCCTTGTTTATCTTCTAGCAAGTACATTTTTTGGTCAATATTTGGAAGAACCTTGAGTTGTAGTTACAATGACATTAGATGAGTATGAGAAGGAAAGAAGGTATTAGATATAAGAAGAAGATATATGTGTTCCCTGTTAACTCTTTCTCTTCAGACTTTAATTAGTACAGACTGGATTGTTTAAAAAAACAATGAAAGATACTTATACTCACCTGCCTAAAAATAGAGTATGGTTATAATTGTGTATGGACAATTATAGAAACAACACATTTACAAATCACTTTTGGTACTATACAGCTCTCTCAGAATCAAGATATTAAGTTGCTTACTACTGTTTTAATATGTTTGGAACAGACTTTCTGAAAGTCTGCTAGAGAAAGGCTTTTGCTCTAAAAAATGTCTCCCTTCTCAGTTATGCCAATTAAAATGTATTGAGATTTTTAGGGCCTCTCTTTGGATCATCAATAATTCACATTTAAACACAAATTAACTCATTAGTTTTGATATTTCTTGCTACAGATTAGCAGATTTAATGCAAGAATGGTAAATTAGATGAACTCGGGGGAAATAAAGGTCTCAGTAGGACCTCAGAGTGCGCACAGTGTGAGAACAGTGACCAATTTGGGAATGGAGAACACTGGGAAAATGCCAATGCAGAATAGAAAAGGGAAAGAGAGCTGGAACACCCAGCACAAACACAGAATCCTTGCAATTTTGACAGCATTGCATGCACCAACATCAACATCCCAGCCATCATACGTCGTCGGTCCTCGTGTACCTCCTTCTTCTCCACTCCGCCTGATTTGGTCCTGTCAGTTGAGGAGGAAAAGCTTTACAAAGTCAATGACTCTGTGTAGAAATAGAGCCATTAAAGTTTACCCTCAGTCCTTTTACCAGTTCAGAATGACAGGAAACACATTATTTGTCTATTAGTAATAAATAATGAGAAAAGGTTCAGACAGGTGGAGATATCACATCTATAACTGAAAGAGAACACTTGCTAATGAGAAGGAAACAATAATAGCAAATTAAAAGAACATGAAAATTAAAAATATGATTATTGAAATAAAAATTCAACTGAGAATTAGATGATAAAATGGAGACCGTCTCCCAGAAACCAGAACAACTAAAAAGAGTTAAAAATATGAGAGAAAAGATAAAAGGTAAAAAACCTTAGAAGACCAATTCATGCCATCAAACATACAATTAATAAAAATTCAAGAAGAGAATGAAGAAAAAAGGCCTCTAGATTCAAAATAAAACTTACTTTAAATTGGGAATGAAGGGAAGCAATGCTAATATTTTTTACTTAAATGCTTACCTTTCAGTTTATCTAATATAGTCACTATTATTTATTTGTGTGGGTTATAACAATAAAATAAAAGATTTACCCCGTAAAAGCTTATGTGAGTGGACATTAAACATCCAAATGAGTGCCATCATCCAAACAGTTCACCTTGAAAGGTTAAATGTATGGCAGTGATGCTGCAATCATTTTTGGAAATTCTCCTTCAAAGTGTTCTTCCAAATCAACTTAGGAAACTGTGTTTACTGTGTTATATTTTTATATTTTATTTGTCAATCAAAATTCCACATCTAACAAACATAAAATGAGATGCAGTAAACTATTGCCACTGTCTCCAAGCTTAGAATCAACTGGCAGCTCAGATAACATGGATGAATGTACATGTGACAGATGGAGAGCAATAGGTGGCCACTGCACCTGGAACAGCTCAAGGAACAGATGGTATTCATCTGTGTTTTTAAACAAGAATGAAGAGACATATTTATCTTATTTGAAACGATCATCCAGAAAGATCTGAAGGGACAGAAAAACACCTTAAGAATCATGTGGTGAGCAAACAATAAGGATGTGCAAATTGTATGTGTGATGGGAAAAAAATCACATTTTCTATCAAAAACACTACAATCTAAAAAAAAAACGTTAAACAAAACCCAAATCAAAATATAGGGAATACATATTTTGAGATGTTATAGATCTTAATCTCTTTCCTAGCCCTATTACACAAACACACATTTTTGTCCGACTTATGGTAGAATCTATTATGTTTCAGAATGCCTTTGGCTTAATATTTGAAAACTCTTTGTCCTCTCATTCTCCTTGGGTTACCTAAGTAACAGAAATTAATATAATAAACTAATTGGCCTAAGATGGCAATAATGGACAATGGAGTGTGATTTCTCCTTAAAAGCCTTCCAGGACTAATGGTACCACAATAAGATGTCTGTTTTGATAACAAAGAACGTGTATATATGATTGAAAGTTATTCTTCAGAACCTCCTTCCCCTTGGAAAACTACAATATTTACTCATTCCATGAAGGCTGTGTGTAGTCAACCCATTTTTGGAACTTCTTTTTCTATTGCCTTTATTCAAGTTCTCAGAACAAATACATACATATACACATATATATATTCCCACATTCACATTGTGATTATCATACATGCCAATCTAATAAATATCTTACTTATCACTTTTGGGTCCAAATAACTTTTAGAAACCTCATTTAACTTAATACTCCATCAAACAAAAAGAATGACAATCTGCCACCACGAAGACTTCCATAAGAATGTGATGTGGATTTTGAAGATTCAGATCTAGTTTGAATCTTGTCTCTACACTTATAACCATGGAACATTGGGCAAATATTATTTAAACTCTCTAAGCCTAATTTTCTCATCTATGAAATGGTAGTGACAATGTTGCTAATGTTTGAACCAAAAATCATGATGCCAGAAGATGGAGGAAAAGAAGTAAATTTGATGAATTCTGTTTATCCAGAGCCTAAAATAGTACACAATATATAGTATGTGCTCTATACATGTTTATTGGCTACGTAAGTGATGGTTTTGTTTAAAAGTTATGATTACTGGGATAAGAATTTGAATATTCTATTTTAAAAGTTTAGAAAATACAATTTCAGAATTGCTTTAAAAATAAAAGGAGAAAAAATATGCGCAGGGTAAAGAAGAGAGTGTTCTAAAGAAATGGAGAGCACAACACATGAAGTAACTGGAAAATAGAGAAGATAGCTTATTCAAGATCACAAGAACACTTGAATGCATTTATCAGGCAGGATATGGTATAAATTTTTAGAGCAAAAAAAATAGAAATTAAATCAGAAAGATTCATATACCCAGAGTAAAATACAGGTAAACATTAATTTCAGAGCTCAAGTGTTATATTGAGAACACTCTGTATGGGTAATGTAAATCCAAATTCAGCTGTCCATGGGTACTGAGAAGTAGAAGAAAGGAATCTAAAAAAAGCAAAAATGAAGTTTGAGACATCACCATGAGAGACCTCATGGCCTTGAGAGATGGAGAAAGACACACCAGGCCATCACTGTCCTGGTCCAAGCCCTCCTGAGGACCACCTGTACTTCCAACTGGTCAGTTCTATAAAGCACTGTGAATCCTTCCAATATTTTCCTAGTTTTAGTTAATTTTAATGGATTTTTGTTCTTTGCAACCAGACTTTCCAGACTATAACAGTATCACAGAGTGCAACCTCATCACAATTTATAATATTTTTTAGATTCAAAATACTTGAGTTTTAATTATGAACCTACCAGACATCATTTTCCTATGGACAAACCCAAGATAATAATACTATTTTCCTTGGCTCCAGATAATGAGGCTGGAGAGTTAGGCAAAGGCCGTATTCCCCTAAACCTGGAGATGTCACATAAGGTCAGGCCAGAAAAGCCTGCACTGGCTTTAGCAAAAGGGAGAGACAGAGAAAGGAAGAGGGAACGAAGGAGGGAAGAAGGGAAGAGAAGCAGGCAATGAGTAGTCTTATGAAGAGCTGTTTGGGTGGAAAGTTGAGGCAGAAATCAAGGTTTTCCTTTGAAATGTCAAAATAAAACACAGTAGTTGGGAATACATGAGTGCGGTGGTTTGAACAATTGTTTATTGGTTTTTAGTGTGCAAAATTAATTTAATATGAAATTACTTGAGTATTCAAACTTTGATAAAAGAGATAAGACTGAAGAGTTCTCTTATTTTATTAGGTGAAGAGGAAAATCTGGTGTTGAGACGTAATTAGGTTTATATGTTTGTGGGCAACAGTTTGAAAATGTACTATTTGATGGCTCTTTTTTCTTTGTAAAGTAAACAAGACAATTTGCCCAAAATATGAAGGACTTCAAAGGAAGAATAGAATGAGAGGTCTGAGAACAGAATAAAACATTCAAAATGACACTTGTGGGGAAAGAGAGAGAACTTACAAGGGAAGCACACCAGAATTCTTGGACAGCCTTGAGGACCTGGTTACTGTGGTCCCAAGACCAATTATTTATGGTGACAATGATCACTTAATTGTGTGATTATTTCCAGCAATATTGCATAGCCCCTATGTAGATATAAAAAATATCAGAATTTGTTCAACATTGGGTTTGTCTGTGTGACAAAATATGGATCAAGAGCTTTGGTATACATTCAAGGGATTGATTGAAACTGTACACCACAAAATCTAACCTAACTTGGAGATGATATGGAAATAGAAGATACGTAAATAAGGTAGCAACAGAGGGATTTATGCTAGAATTCCTGATAAGACAGAACTAATGAAAAAAGAATTAATATAGTGAGCATTTATAATATTTTCCAGCTTCCAGGGACCTTTTGAACACCTGTGTAGTATATGAGAACTTTCTGCCCTATGAATCCTGCTTACCCAAGGTAGACACCAAGAAACTTTCCTAGAAAACTTTCCTGCCAAAGTGTAAGCATGTGAACAACTATCAGATGCATCCTCTTAGAACAATTTTAAGAAGTGAGCAACGTGAGGAAGTGAGCAAGAGGGATTCACCTGTCAGCAACCATATCCACAAAGATGGCTGACTCTTCCAGAGAACTGTCTGGGAGCTTTGAGCATCCAATGACACCAGTGACATCAATGGTACCAGCAACAATGATGGTACTGAACAGGGGCAGCAAGGATATTTTCACCAGAGTAGCCTTTAATGTGGTTGATACAGAAGGATCCAATCAGATCATTCAGGAGGGGCAGAGAGAGGCCACAGGAGGAGGTTGTCCGAGGCCATGGTAAACAGTCTAGGATGGGATTGGCTGAGAAGGTGAATGCCTCTGGAGCACATGGAATTATGAGCCAGAAATTTTAAGATAAAAGGAGGGCAGAGACTGGCTCTCTGGCTCTCTTCCTCGAGGGTGCCTGAATGATAGAGTTGTAGCTGCCTGCATTTCCCAAAGGACAGAATTTTGGATGGGAGAAGAAACTCTGGGTGCAGCCTAGGATCAGGCTGGCCTGGCAGAAGGTGGCAGGGTTATTCTTCTTTGGGTATTCTAGAGGGGACAAGCTCTGAGGCAGAAGCCTGCTGTTCTTCCAAAATTGTATAGCTTTTGTATCTGAAGTCATTTTTGTTTGTAAATTAATCTTATAAAATAAAATAGTTAAAAACTAATGGGGGGCCCTGGCTGGTGTAGTTCAATGGATGGAGCACTGGCCTTTGAACCAAAAGGTCACCAATTCAATTCTAAGTCAGGGCACATGCCTGGTTTGCAAGCCAGGTCCCTGGTTGGGGGCTCATGAAAGGCAACCACATATTATTTCTTTCTCTCGATTTTTCCCTCTCTTCCCCCTTCTCTAAAAATAGATAAATAAAATCTTAAAAAATAATAGTAGGGGGAATGATAGGGGAATGCAGAAGTCAAAGATTTTAATGATTAAAGCTATAACTAAAGAGTTAAAGAATTTAGCCTTAATTGAAAGGCTTACATGGCTAATGCTTGTGGAAAGATGTTATTCCAAAATTGTGTAGCTTTTCACTAAAGACTCCTTTCCTTTATCACCAAATCTTTGCATCCAGAATTTTGCCTAGAGGGTGTCGGCGGGCAGCAGGACCCCACTCACTGTTCAGTAACAGGGTCAAGCACCATCCCTGGTTTCTGGCACTTAGATGTGGCTCTCTGGCTTCTTTAAGCTGACTAGTACACTTTAATATGTTTTCTGCCTAAACTATCTAGATCAGATTATTTTGTTTTCAGTTAAAAACTAATACACTGAGTGAAATAGGTAGAGAGATTAAAAGTTGGGGTGATACAACAGTTCTAAGTGATAATCTGTTGTAGAGTTTTTACCTGAGGATTTGCTAGTCATTCAGATGAGATTCTCTGGCTGCACTGTGCTGTATAAAGAAGGAATATGAAAGAATGAGGCCAGACGGGAGGCAATTCCACCAATCCAGAGGCAATATGATGGTGGTTCGTTCCATGATTGCAAAAGCAGAATATTATAAGATATGATTATACGTTTGGCATGTTTTTATCAATAGGCTGGGTATGAGTGCTATAGACGAAATGTTTGTGTTCCCCCAAATCTCATAAGTTTAAATCCTTACCTCCAATGTGATAGTATTTGAAGGCAAGGACTTTGGGAATTGTTTAGGACATGAGGGTGAAGTCATTTAAAAATGTTTTTGTTCATGTATGCTTTATTTTCCAACTAAACTTTTTATGTAAATTTTAAAGATTTTATTTATTTTTAGAAAGATGGGAAAAGAGGAAGAAGAGAGGGAGGAAAACATTGATGTGAGAGAGAAACAACAATCAGTTGCCTCTCACTTCCCCAACCCTTGGGACCTGGCCAGCAACCTAGGCACGTGCCCTGACTGGGAATCAAACCACAGGTCCTTCAGTTTGTAGGACCATGACCAACCCACTGTGCCATGCCCATCAGGAACAACTAAATTTTTTTAAAAACAAAAAAGAAATTTCAAGGATCTTCCCTTCTCACTCCAGTTTCATCTCCCACACACACACACACACACGACTCAATCCCCAAAGTGTGAAGAATTTTTTAGCGTGGAGTGGAAGGTTGGGGGGAATTGAAGGAATAAGAGAACCAGCCTAGTCAGGATGTTTTGCTAGAGAATGTAGAAGAGGAGAAAGTGTGAAGAATGAGGCATCCGACTTACTGCATGAGATCTGGGGAGAAATAATTGGACATTCTATTCTGTACCAGGTCATACGATTGTCCATTAGAACATCGTTAGTAAATAATTAAATAACTTAGCACGGGAAAATACTAAATTGTGAGCAGTCAACATGTTAGTGTGTTCTCCACTGATAGGCAGCTGAAAGGAGAGTTACTGGAGAGGTGACCTTGAGCAGGAGGGGAAATGGGCGCCAGCATGTAGATGAGAGGTTAGCCTTAGATAGAGCACAGACGGTCATGGGAATGAGGCAGGGAGCAGAGTGTACCAGGACAGAAGCTCGGAGATGGGGAGATGTGTGTGCACACGGCAGTTTGTTGAAATTTTCTCCTGATAGCTTCAATATTGTCACATATGAATAAGAAGGTGGGGTCATTAGCTGGAGCAAAGTTGGGGTGACAGTGTTGAATGTTTGAGGACTTGGTGAAATGTGCATTTCCCACAATTTCCTAAAGATTATTAGACATTTTATCTTGAGATATAATCAAAAGACATCTTATCCTGTGTTGCAGTTCAATGGTTAACATTTACAAACTAAAATCTCAAACAGTGCTTGTGACAAAATCAATGGAAAAGGAATATTGAATCAAAGAGTTTTAAGAATATATATCTAGATTCCTGTACTCCACCATAGTATAATTATTCTTGGGTACAATTGAGATAGTCCTCAGTTATAATTTAATTTGTTAAGCTAGCATCCCCAATTCTTGGACCACCTTGAAACCTTACCACCACCTCATCCTCTCAAAAAGAAAAAAAAAGAAGGTGTAATTTAATTGCACTGTATCATTGTCATTGGCTCATTATCTGAGCTTAAATTTTATTAAAAACTATCCAAAACCCAAGTATATAAGATGGGGCTCAGGAAAAAAAAATGAATAAAATAAAAGACCAACAGAACCTTTTTACATCAGAAGTACTAAAGTTTCTCTCCCCTTTTATTCTCATCCAGAGAGCCTCCCGAGGCTAACAATGTCAGTTTCTAGGATTTTATATAGCACCGTGACAGCCTAATACTCAACTCAGAAACCACAAGACCGTGCCCTACACCAGTAAGTGTTCGTCTCAGTGATGTAGGACTGATGGGGAACAAAACATCACGATCACTTTCCACTCCAAATAAACTTCTGTATTGTTTGCCGTTTCCACAATAAGTGTGTCTGACTTTTTAAATTAAAAAGCCAGTAAAGGGTTCATTGTTGTTTATTTGTTTCTTTGCAAAAAGGAAGACTTTTTTCATGAGTCAATAAACTCTAATGATGATCTGGATCAGACTGCCTGGGCTTGTGGGCCGAGTCTGCTGCTTCTAGATGTGAACCTGGGCCTGTTATTTGTTTACAAATGAGGTAAATGCTTTCCTACAGGACTAATAGGGTTGACATATGTTGCATACTTTGAAGAGTGCTTGGCACATAAAAGCACTTAATAAATGTTAACTATTACTATTATTTCTTTGAACAGGGATACTTCTCTATTTGTGTTCTTTTAGTTTTAGCCCAATCTTTCCGTGTCTCAAGTATCATATTATTTTGTATTGTAAAAATGATGTAAAAATAGCATGTATTTTACTATGTTCTTATGTTTATTTTTCTACTCATGTATTAGTGCTTTTAAATCAATCTCCTTTGACATTTAGTCATGAACATTTGCACGTTTTAAAGCCACCTATCATTTGAAACTCTTATAATTTGGGAATTCATATCTTACCAGTCCTGGTGAGAAACAGAGCAACTTCTCTCTCGTGAAGCTGAAAGCTTCTTTCCCAGCTCCTTTCCCAGCAAGGGTGTGCCAGTGTGATCCAGAATTGATCATTCAGGTTTACCAAATTTAGACTATGACCAGGAGTTAGTGATTCAAAGATTGGGAGCCATGCAAACTCCATTCTGGTGGCAGGGAATGGCAACAGAAGCAAAACCGTGAGGCTTCCTGAGACATTAGGGACAGCCAAGCAGGTTGGCGCCTGGGGTCCAGCGGCTTGATAAACTGCCATGAGTCAGTGTCAGCACCAGTAGCAGCGGTGTCTCAATGGGATTCATTCAGGACATGCTATGAGCCTGGTCCTAGCTGAAGCCTAGCTCCCTCACTCTGACTTTTCAAATCCTACAGTCAGTAATGTTTCCAAAAGGCTCTCAGTAAATTCATTTCTTGCTTAAATAGTGTCAGAATTGTTTTCTGAACCCTCCAATTAACAAACCTTGACCAATACAATTTAATTTCATGTACTGTTGCCCGGTTGAATGTGTATTCCCCCAATCTGCCTTCCTCTCACAGCACCCTGTGAATAGAGAGAGAGAAGCATGTGCTCTTATTCCATATTTATAGGAAGAAGTTACACTAATAGGCAACATACAAAGGACTATTGGTTTCCTATTGCTGCTGTAACAAATGACCACAAACTCAGTGATGTAAAACAACACAATTTTTTTCTCTTACAGTCTGTAGGTCCAAAATCCAAAATGAGTCTTACAGGGCTGAAATCAAAGTGTCAGAAGGGTTTGTTTCTTCTGGAGGCTCCATGGGAGAAGCTGTCCTTTGCCTCTTCCAATCTCTAGAAGCTATCTGCAGTACTTGTTTAATAGCCACACCACTCACTTGGAGCTCTTGCTTCCTTCCTCACGTTTTCTACTATTGACTCTGATCTTTGGTTTCCCTTTTGTAAGGACCCTTACAATTACACTTGGGCCCACCAGGATAACCCAGAATTATCTCCCATCTCAACATTCATAATTACATTTGCAAGTCCCTTTTGCCATATAAGGTAACATTTACAGGTTTCAGGGATTAAGATGTGGGCATTCCTGAGGGGCCATTATTCATTCTGCTATCGGTACCTAGATCACCTATTATTAAGGACACCCTAGATTAAGTCATCGTAGATCCTGTGGGGACCTCTGATCTCTTTTATATTAGAAGTCTTTTCTTCCAGCTCTCAGCCTGCTTCCAGGTATTAAGAAGACTCAAGTTGTATAAAGTTACTGGCTGCCAAATTTAAGGAAACAGAGAAGGTGTTCTTAAGAAGATACCTTAGGAAGAAAAAAAAGGTCATACATATAGACAGAGTGGTGTAGTCTGTCACACTGCCTGCCTAGCTCGGTCATGACTCAAAGAATGTACATTAACAAAGTATGCTTGCCCTCATGTCCCAGGCAAAGGGGAAAGTTCAATCCAATCTTCTGTCAGCCAGTATATACTACATTTGACAACCATGAATATCTATAGGACAACATAGTCATAATATAAGTGTATTACTTGTATTTCATATATGAGGACATATTCTCATCCCATATAATACATGCTTTAAGAACAGGAAGGAACACTTCCTGATGGTAGCACTGTATGATCATGTAGTTTGTCATTGCCCTAAAATACATCTCTTCTTGTTGAACAAAACTACCTTGAATTGCCAAGGCAACAGCCCACCCTCCCTATGGCCACTGTGCTCTAGTTGTTAACCTCCTGATTGCTTTTGCTTTCTCTGCAACATGCCAAATTAGCTCTGCAGAGCTCCACACAGCTTCTCTTCCTGAAGGTCAAGTGTCATTCTGTGAATTTAAAAACTGCTATATATTCTTTGGTTCAAGTGCATCAGGGTATATCTACCTTTATTCTTGCTCTGAGTTTGATTCCTTTCCTTTCTTTTAGTTGGTCAATTTATGCCTTTGTTTTCTTCCAACCATCAATATAAAGTACCTCCTTGTTTTATGTTATTATGTTTCCTTTGCTTTATCTAGAAATTGTGACTTGTCCCAGCTTGTGTAGCTCAGTTGGTTGGGTATCCTCCTGCAAATTGAGAAGTTGCCAGTTTGATTCCTGGTAGGGGCCCATGAGTAGGTTGTGGGTTCAGTGACCCATCAGTGTGCATGAAAGGCAACCAATCAACGTTTGTCTCTCGCATCAATGTTTCTCTCCCTCTCTTTTTCCCTCCCTTATCTTCTCTATAAAATCAAAGATAAAATAAAAATTTAAAAAATATATTTAAAGGGTGATCATGTAATTGAGAAACTCAAATTATTAGGGGTAGCTCTAGAGGAAGAATTGCAGGAACTAATCATAGAAATTGTG
>VMDR010025103.1:0-14670 GCA_007922815.1 Macrotus californicus | reverse complement strand
AGACTTTTCTAGATTCTCTCTGAGTATTTGAAGAGTCAAAATGTGAATTCTGACTCTTCAGAAAGGGAGTATAGGAAGTAGTAATTTTATGTTTTAACAACTGGTTCTTTTTTAAAATGAACATCTTGTGGGACCCATTTTCTACAAGTTTGAAAAATACTGGTTTAACCTTTATTCTATGGTAAAACATTTAAAGTGTTCCCAAAGTTTTTACTATCATAAATGTGCTTAGATAATAATCTTTATACATAAAATTCAGGCTGCAGTTTGCAATGTTTCTTCAAGATAGATTCTTAGAAGTGGAATTGTGGAGTCAAAGTACACAGTTATTTTAACTTTTAAAAATGTAATAGTCATTCTCTCTCTCTCTGTCTTTCTGTCTCTCCTCCTTTCTCCCTCCCTCCCTCCCTCTCTCTCTCTCTAAACTACAAAAGTCTCCTGAGCTCTGTGATTATGTCATATACTTTTTGCATCTCCCTTTGTGTTCTTTATTTAAAAAGTCTTCAGTAAGCATTTGATGATGGTGATTACAATGATAAGGAAGGAGAATTATTAGGCCAGAGGGTAGGTTAGAGCAGAGAGGAATTGCATTTTTCAGTAGAAAGTGTCTGTATAGAAGAGCCCTTAAGTGCAGGTTATTTTCCATTAGGCAGGCTGAGTTCAGTTGTTCCTCTCATTCTCGGTGTGACCTTTGCCAAATTACAGTGATAACTCATAGGTTAATAGCAAGAACTAAATGAGAAAATATGTGTAAAGGCTTACAGCACATGCCTGTTCACATATAAGCACTGAGTAAATATGGCTGTTATTATCATCATCATCATCATCATCATTAGCTATGTGTGAAACCCAAAGTAAAGACGAGCCTCTTTTCAAGAAAATGAAATTGTATGAGAGTTATACAGGATCAAAGTCAACAGCAGCTGATTCAAGCAAACCTTGCAATGGAGAAGATACACAGAAACATTGGGGAATGGACAGGCTATGCTGGAAATGGCAATCATGGCAACAAAAGGGAGCCAACAGGGAAAGATGGGAGTCAGCCAAGGCAGCTAGGGACAACATTACAGATAAATAATCAAATCTGTTTTGGCATGGTAAAGACTAACATATCATTCTGATCTTCTCTCCCATCAGAAAACTCCATTCTGATCCCATTTCCCATTCCAGCAATAATCAACCATCTCCCGCTGGACACAACGTGGCAGCCAGCAGCCTGGCTCTTACCAGTCAATTCCTTGTCACTACCTAAGTGACAGCAGGCCCTCCAAGCCAACAGCTCCAGAGGAGACACTGACAAGGGCAATTCTGATGTCTGGCAGCCCCTTGGACCCTCCTGTTTCAAAGGAGGGTCTCTCTAATTCAAAGAAGAATTTATCTCTGTGCTTTTAAGTCTACTACTACCCCTTTCTGGATTTCCTGGGTGCATCTCACCCAGAACCAAAGGCTTGACCTTTGTCAGACTTTGAACTAGAGGCAGCATCTCTGACAGAGTGAGCCTGGAGCAGTGGGACCTGATGGTGCCAGGCTGGGTCCCACTCTTCCTTCAGAGCCTCCTTCTTTGCTCCCTACTCTTCCCCATTACTCTCAGAGCTGCTGAGAGTTAACAAGTGTTAAAAACTCTTAGATCTATTTAAAGGGAAGGCCAATTTACTGTGATTAAATGCAAGGTAGCATTCAATTAGCAGAAGATAAACACAACATATCAACCCACTACGATAATTTTTAAATCAAAAGTTAGAGCACACATAGGCTGCTGCAATAATAATTTACTAATTTAAGGATGATGGAGGTTTTTAAGATCTTGCCAGTCTCTAAGAGTGTATATGGAGGACACCCCTAATGTTAATTAGTGCTTGCTTCATTAACAACTTAACCAAAAGGCCACACTTTGTGAAATTATTTGGGAACGTATGAGGAATGAGAGTTGATGGAAAAAAATTACCATAAGGATCTTTCCCATCAGTTAATGAAGGGTATGATGTATAAATCATTAGCAAGGGCCATATGGTGACAGTCAGTAAAAGAAAGAATTTGGAGTAGATGGATGGGCGCAGGGCAGATGGCTGTAAAGAATGTGTGAATGACATGCCTCTTCACATGTACACCCCTAGTGGCAGCAAAGACCTACCCCTCTGCTATGCAAACCACAGGGACAGTTCTGTTGGGCAGACAGTTGTTGCTCACACCTCTGGGCTCTGCTTGACAGACTTGGAGTCACCTCTAGTAGAGTGCTAAAGCTTTGACAGACAGCAAGTGTTTGGGAACTTCTGGTGAATTCGTTAGCCTGCACTCCAACTGGAGGGATGCTGCTTTGATTCACTATGGTCTTCCGTCCCTGGTGGCCAGCTCCTTTGAAGATGTGTGCACTGGTCCACAACTGTCTAAGCTGACTTGGGGTTCTTGAGGTAAAGGGCCCCTGCCAGTCTATGGCAGTGGTTCCCAAAGTTTGCTACACATTGGAATCAACTCTGGATCTTTAAAAAATTAATTTCTATTCCCCACCTCCAAGTATTTAATCAATAGAGGGTATTCTGTGGGCTGAATGTATCCTCCCCAAAACTCATATTGAAACCCTAATCCTCAAAATAATGCTATTTGTGGATGAGACTTAGGGGGGGGAAATTAGGTCAGGAGGGTAGAGTCCTCATGATAAGATTAGTGCCCTTGAAAGAAGAGGCAGGAGAGAGCTTCCTTGTTCTTTCTTTCTGCCATGTGAGGATACAAGGAGAGCAAACTGGGACCAGGGTCCTCATCAGACACTGATTAGGCCAGCACCTTGATCTAGGATTTCTCAGCCTTTAGTACTATGAAAATAAATTTCTGTTGTTGAAACCACCCAGTCTATGCTATGTTTTTTTGTTTTTTTTAGGGTTTTTTGTTTTGTTTTATAACAGCCCAAATGGACTAAGAAAGGTATAAACTTAGCATTGAGGTTTTTTTTAAAGCTCCACATTCCATGTTGGTTCTAACATTCATCAAAATCTAAGGATCACTGCTCCATGACCCAAACACAAGGTCTAAGGTAGATGAAAGTCCCATAGCAAACTCTGTAATCTGGGGAAAGTATGTTCCTAGCAAGGCTGATGACCACTGAGGGGTAGGGCCTTTAAAATTCACGGACCTGGGTTTGAATCCCAGTACCACTGCTTACTCTGGGTAATTATTCTTCTCTGAGTTTTCTGCCCTTTAAAATTATTCTTCTCTGAGTTTTCGGGGGAAAAAATGCTTTTATCAGGAGTTGTTTGAGCATTAAATAAAATATGTGAATAGTGTAGCTTGGAAAACAGTAAGAGGAAGAAAGCTTTATCTAATCAATGAGAATTTACTAGTAAAAACAAAACAACATAGAATCATGGAACAATCAGTATTTAGGACTTGCCTGAAGTTGCTAAAGAAACGATGAGCTTTCTGTGCAAGTGCCGGCAATAAACCCAGAATGAACACTGTGGTAATTATCACACCTGTGTGGCAACTAGGATACTGGCCACTCTTCTAGGCACTTTATAAACACTTCTTAGTCTGTTGACTGGTAGATATATCAGTAAGGGTTTTCTAGCACAGGGCAGCCCAGAGAAAGCTGATCAAGAAATTCTACTAATCTGAAGCACATGCCGTCCACAGCTCTATGTCATGGATGTTGAGAGAATACCTGTTAATTTCCCAAGTGGACAAGACATGACCTGGTGGGAAGAAGACTGGACTAGCAGAGACCTGGTTACAGACTCAGTCAGGTCTGCCACTCCCAAGCTGATCAACGGTGTATACATTTCTTCACCATTCTGAATCTCAGCTCGCTCATTAGTAAAGACAGCTGCCTCACCAAGTGCAAAGTATGAAATGAGATAATACATGTAAAAGTGCAGATTGTGGTGCCAGGTTCACAGCAAGAACTCAATGAACAGTTTGCTGAATTACACATTCTAAACAGCACAGCAAAGAAACCTAGAGTGGGATGTTTCTAGGAGGGAGCCTGGGAGCAGGATGCTTGGATCCTAAGAGGATGCAGGAACATCCCTGGACTGTACCACCTCATTTCCCAGCAATACCAGGTCTAATGAGCTCTTGAAATCATCCTCTTTTCACACCCAGGCATATTTATACACCTGTGGGCACTTTGTTCCAAGCCAGCTCCTCAGCTGGAGCTGAGAAAACCCAAAAGGGCTTGGCAGCCGCCTGTGCCATCCCACAGGCATGATGGCTTGGCACCTCAATTAAACTGTGGTCTTCGAAAAGCTGGGCCCAGACCCCCACGCAGCACCCCGCCTTTCTGTAGAAACAACCAACCCCCTTAACTAGGAAAATCAATGGATTTTTCTCCCCACCGATATCTAAATAGCTATTTGAATGTGTTCTATAACAGGAGGAGCTGTTGAACAAAAGGTCAGGGCTATTTTGAAGTTGGTCTTTATATCAGCAATTGCTTTTAAGGAAGCAATTCTCCCAACTGTGCAAGTCCCTGAAGATAAAAAAAATTATATAAATGTACAAATGACTTTATGACTTTGATTATACAACTTCTGAGAAAATATCCATATGAACTGTTAAGGAAGACTAAAGATATTGTGATAAAGAAGACTCTTTGAAATTCTGCTTTTAAAAAAAAAATTCTATGTCATGAGATATGAATGTAGCCAGAGCCTTGATAAAAGTCATGTCATCCTTTTGCCATAGAAGCTGCTGAGGCATGAAAGGAACCACGGGTCTGGAGATCTTGCCGCCTTTAAAGTCTGCCTTATTAACATGCATTAGAGTCTTCCTTACGATGGGTCTGGCCAAAGGTTATCAACAAAAATTTAATGAGCCCAGAACAGGGGGAGAGGAGCCCTGCAAAGCCAACACTGAGCAGAATTTGGGGTAAGGGCATTTCATTCTCTAAAGAGGAGACACAAAGATACACTCGTTAAAGCAGGAAGCACGATATTGTTGGTTTTCCTCCTCACAGCACCACTCTCCATGGGAATGCCTCTCACTCTCATTTTGGAGACTAAAACCTCACTCCACCCAGAATAGAAGCTGGTGATAATAGAGGCTTTGAGGGGAGGGACAAGCCACAGGAAAACTGTTCTATGGACCAGCAGCAGTGTCGAGATGTGACAGTCAATGTGTCCTGGAGTCCAACAGGCTTCCCAGAGGCTGAGGCTATGCTTTCTGATGTTTGATTAGCAGTAGATCTAGGCCAGTTACTTCCATCACAGTCAAGTGAAAGCAAGTAAGAATTCTTAGAATCCTGAAGACAGAGAAAGCTGCTTAAAGAAATGTTGCATATGCTCCCCAGCCATGAGAATGAATTGCTCCTAGCCTAGAATGGTGAGGACCCCTTTGGGGGTAAGTCATACAGGGGTCACAGATTGACACAGCTGCAGGAGGCAGGAAAATGGCATAAGTTAGCGAACTAGGCCAGCAATGAGACAGAGAGCATGTTGGGGTGAGAGTGTGACTTTCTAAGAGATTAGCAGGTTCTCAACTCTGATAGTTGCTGCGCATCTTACATATTGTCAGGTCTGATTGTTCAAGTGAAGCTGGAAACTAGAATTTTTATATAAAATCTAATTTTAAAGTATAGACACCCAATTTGTTGATTTTTAAACATGAGCCAAAGAAAACATATCTATGGAATGGTTATAGCCAGAAGCTGTCAATTTGGGACATCTGACTAGAACCCCAGATGATGGTGGATAGCATATGCTAGTACTAAAAGTCAAAGGGAGAAGTACCTGTTATAGAGCTGACTGAGCATTTGCATTTATTGGAGGAAGAAAATGTCATCTAACTAGGATTGTCATGAATGGCCACATATGTTGTATATTACACAACTCCAGGGGGCATCATTTACAACAAAGTCTATACAAATGGCATGTCTTGAAATGCAGAGTGCACAACGTGCGTAGCCATACTCAGCAGTCCTGGTGGTGGCACATGCCCAGTCCCTGATGTCAGTGAGTTCCTGAAGGACAGAAGGCAAAGTCATTCAAGGGCTAATCCATTGATTCAGATGAGCCAGCACATGCATTTTTGACCCTTGAATGGACTTTCATCAACACCAACTATACATAGCTCTTTGGCATTGTAAACCATAACCAGAAAGAATTTATTTTTTTCTCTCAACCTGTTGACCACAAAACAGGATGATCCTAAAACTTTCATTAGTGTAGACCCAGTGGACTCTAATGTGGTAGCGACTCAGCCTAAGTAGACTCAAGCATGGAATTTTTTGTAACAGAAAAATGTAAGTTATATGAGTACAAGTACCAGTGGCTTTGTTTGTGGTAGGTTTATAAAAATTGCCATGTCAGCCTGATTTTGGGCTGTAGATTCCATAGTAGGTTAATTTAATAATTAAATACAATTTATTCCCTCACAGAGCATAGAGTTATAGAGGCTTCAAAGGCAAGGACCACACTGGCTGGCTGCTGGAGCAGTAAGTTACCTGCACGACTGACCTCATGGTTAAGGATAGAAAGGAGCACCAGAAACTGGCAGAAGGAAACATTCCCAGCATCTTGAATCCAGGCATGGTTCTTTTCCTTGGAAGCTCAGCAGTGGCAAAAACACAAGGCTGCAGTATCTTCAAGGAAGAGAAATATAGGAATGTGTTAGTGAATGTGATGGGCTGTATTTCAGTGCCTTAGAAAATATGTAACCAGTAATTTCCATAAATATTTGATAATAAGCCAGACATATAAAGACAAAGGGGGATACAAATACATTTGTTACACAGTATTAAAAATGCATCACAAATATTTGTTGACTAAAACGATATTTCAATTTACATAACCCCCAAAAGACGGAGTTTCATTCCTGATGACAAACAGTGACATCACCTAAGGGAGAGGATGAAAAAGAAGTCTGGGTCTTTCAACTGACTGTGCTGCGGCTGGTCTTGGTGGCAGTGAGGTGGGGCTTGACAGATCTCCGGTCTCCTGGGTCACTAATAGCAGCCTTAATATTCACTCATCTGCATAGGGGCTGTTCTAAGTTGTAGTTTGTTTTCAGAGCATGAGATTTAAAAAATCAGTAAGACACCTATCTCCTTGGTTAAGAATGGGTCAGTCTGCAAATAAAATTGAGTGTTCAAAGTAAGAATGGCTATACCTGACTTGTTCAATGCTTTACACGAGGGGAAAAATGAATCATCACAAACAAAGAAATATCAGACCGGAACAGTGCAGAGCTCAATAAACATCTTCGTGAAAAGTTAAAATGGCTGCTACGCGTCAGGCACCACTGCGAGGTGTTCTTACAGCCTTTCCAAATCAGGGCAATTTGCTGACTTCAAAATAAAGAAAGGAAAGGAGAGGGGTCCCTGCCTGGTCAATGATTTATTCATGGAGCCAAGAAAACTCTTCCCCTCTAAAATGATATTTTTCCTGGGTTCTAACCCTTCAATCTTCCTCCAGCCTGGGAATATATCTTTCTCTCCTCCATGTATTTTTCAGTGGTTTCCATTATTACATGACACTCTGCTCACCTCAATCTGCAGTGCCGAGATCTCAGTGGGGTTGCCCCTGCTCGGAGAACTGTGCCTCTCCACAACTCAGAATTGATGCTTTGTTTCGCACGAAGAGCTGAGCAGTTCTCCTGTAGTCAGGGGCCTCCCCACCCCAGGAAGGGGCTGTAAGCAGGGCAGTGGGGAGCCGTGGCACCTGCAGATAGTAATGTCCACAGTTTGAACACAAATGACTTTTTAAAAGCCAGCAGAGAAATGAGTTGATCAAGTAGCTCAAGAGATAGCCTGTTTCTAGGCAAAGAAAAAATCTTAGCCCATGTCTGTGGAGGAATCCAAGTTGCCTCAAATTTTAGAATTATTATCCATAGTTACATGCAGATTTGGGGCATAAGGGACTCCAAGCTATGATTCCTGGGTGTGGGTTAACCTGCCTGTCAGAGAACCCAGTATGAACCAAGTGTGGATGCCTTAACAGGAAAATGGGCAGCAAGGTGTACATGAGTTGTCAGCATTACATAAACAACAGCACTATATAAACAAAATCCTAGCCTGAAGTCCCGGATCTGGAGGAAAACATCAGTTAAGACACAGATGTAACCATCTACTTGCCCCTCTGGCAATTCTGAGGGAGGAACAAATTTAAGGGGATAGTGTTTATTTATAGAATTATTCCTAGATGCTCAATGGTGTCTCATTCCATGTTCACAAATCTGCTTAGAAAACTGATCCTATGTCAGAATGCAACTCAGATATCACTTTCTTGAAGAAGCCTTTCCTCTCTGCTCTGTATCCCACACCTACTTGTGCCACTGCATTTGTCACCCTGCACTGCACCTCTTAATTGCTTGGATATTTCTCCTTTAGGATGTGAGTCCTTGAAGGCAAGACAGACTCATTCAGTGCTGTATCCTCAGCACTCAGTACAGTGCCTGACACACAGCATGCAATCAATAAATATGTATTTAAGTAGAATTTCATTCTAACTTTCACTTTCCTTCCCCCAACCACCATGATAGTTTGGGCATTTCCCTATCTTTGAGACTATTATTTCTGGTCTTGTCATTCCCACTTTAGGACACTTTTCTCTAGTCCTTCTTTCATTCTCATTATTTGTCAGTTAACGCCTTTCCCTCCTTCCATCTCTAGCCTTGGCCTTATGTCTGTCTGTGACTCCCGTGGATGTTTCCTAACAAAGGGTTCCTCAGATTTTCTTGATAGAACGCTATTGTTTTAGTCCTTTGACATCCCTTGGAGTCACTGGAGAGAGGAAAGTGTAGGGAGTAGTGAAATCTCTAAGCGGGGTAGAAGGGAAGAGAAAGATAACAATGTTCTTCATATGCCCCCATGGGTGGGGGAGCTGCATAGGAAGGGGATGAACCTATGATAACAACCCGCTTTGAGCTTCACCAGAAAATACCTATAAAAAAGGTTCGTTCCTGCAAGTTAGGGATTCCCTGACTAGCACAACAGGTAGATATAGATGAGAAGTTCTACTTTAGGGAATAGGTCCTGTTTTTGCCTACTTGATAGGATCTAACCAAAACCGATACATTGGTCTTATAAAAGGATACTCTAACTAAGTCCAGAAGTCGGAAAATGAATAGAATTGTCCATGCAAACTCCATTAGTAACATCTCAATGCTCTCTAAACATATCCTTTTGGATATGCCAGATTCAGCAATTCTGAGATGTCCCCATAAAGCCTGTGATATTAATCAAATTCATGATGGGAGGCTGAGGCCAGAATACATAAGGCCAATGCATCCTAACATGGTCTTTCCCCATTATGGGAGAAAGCAAGCCTCCATGTATGTGATATCATCAATCTAAGTAGGCAAGTAGAATAGATTTCCCGATTATCAGGTTTAGCAATGAATCAAACAGGAGTGAGCCTGGTCACTAGCAATCATTTAAATTTAGGAAGACTGAGCTCAGTGACATTATCAGGCCCACATTAAGAGGGACTTCTCTTTGCTATCAAGAATGCATTGGTGATCCCTTCAGGATTTATTACACTGGGAAGCTGCAGGGTGGGCTGAGGCAACAACTATCTATGGCACTGGCATCCCATCCATCATTCCCACCACCCCACTTCTGGTCGGCTTCCAAGATTTGGGGCCTCTGATCTCTCCTCTTCACCAGGGACCAAAGAACAAGGATCTAGATATGAGTTCAGTTACAACAACACTCTTTGTTATATTATCATTAAATCCCCAACTGACTTATTTCCCTTTGGTTTTCATTTTGGAAAAACACAATGTTTTCTCATAGTCCAGACTACAATAACCATCTGAACCCAAAAATGATTTTTGCCTAGGATACACATGCTTCAAACTCATCTCCAAAGATTCTATTTCGCTTGTTCTACATTGGGAACCAGGATTGTAAATTTACAATGAAACCTCAAGTGATTCTGAATCACACGTATCATTAATAATCACTGATTTACAAAGTCCCCTTTGGGAAAAACTAGGGAGTAAACCAGTTATGTAGGGGCTACCCACCAACAAGGTCATTTAACAAAGACTCACAGACTGGACTTGAGTACCAGAGTAAAGCCATGAGTTAGGAACAAGGCCTTGGACTTTATTACCTACACCAGAGCATCTCAAATTTTAGTGCACATGTGAATCACCTGGGAAGCTTGTTAATATGCACATTCTGATTTAATAGGTGCAGAGTGGAGCCTGAGATTCTGCATTTCTTATAAATTCCCATGTGATGCCAGTGCTGTTGGACTATGAACCACACATTGAGTACCAAGGATGTGTAACAGTGGTTCCCAAAATTGACCTCACATTAGAATAATTTTGGAACCTTTTAAAAATTCCAATGCCAAGTAATGCCAGACCAATTAAATTAGAATCTGTAGGGGTGGGGCCCAGGCATCAGTATTTTTTTAATCTCTCCAAGGTTGAGAATCATATATACAAAATACATATGTCAAGGTTGATAAATACTGATGACCAACCCTACTTCCATGGCTGCATTCAGTAATTACTGAGTCTTCTGTGTTAGATATTTTGGTGGGCAATTAGTATAGAAATCAACCTTCAACCCAAACACATAGGCCAAGTGCTTTCAGGAAAATTGACCCCACTTCTAGCCCCAGGTGTGAGTCTGAGATGTCCAAAGGTTATTTGACCCCCACCCCGTGGCCAGTGGTTATTGAGAAATATGCATGTCACCTAATATAAGTCAATGAGATGTCAGGAGAGGTCTCTGAAATTAGCCTTAACTATAGGTATATATGATCTAATAAATTTCTTACTGCTTAAGCCAACTTTATATGAATGTAGTGATCTTAACTCATATTGTCACTTGGCTCATGTACAAAAAAGAACTGGATGATGTAGGAAAATCCTGCTAATTGTCCAAGAATGGATAAAAGCCTACCAAATTTTCCTAAAACCTATTCCACTTTCCTTAACCTTTTCCTCACTTCCTATTTCTCCTGCCACCCTCCTCTCTCTGCAGAGAAGACAGGGTTGAAGTGAAGGAAATGGCCTTAGGACTGTAATCCTATTTCCACCCTCTCATAAGAAGAATGAATAACCTTGGAAAAATCCCCAACTTTATCTAAGTCATGGTTTGCTGATATTTAGCAGGATAAGAGTAATATTTGTGTCATAAGGCTTTTGTGAGCATCAAATGAAGTAATGGATGGGCAAGCATCCTGCAAATGGTAAATTGCTATAAAAATGTCATCTGTGTTTTTTTTTTGTGGTTGTTGCTTACTGTTAGGAAAAATAAGGGGTGACTCTAAAGGTGGAAGGTTATTCATAGTGCTAGCCACTGTACACCCACACACTGTCTCATGGAGAGTCCAAGCAAGGCTGGGTGCACTGGGTTCTGGCAGAGTTCCCCATCCAAGAAGGTGGCCCTGAGTTATCTAGAAGAATCAGGGTGCAGAATGAGACATAAATCTCACTGTTCTTTGCAAGTGAGGGAGGGGAGTGGGGCAGAGGGAGAATAAGGGAGGTTGCAACTTAAATGATTTTTAATTATGTTCTGATTCGCTACATCATTAGGGAGACAGGGAAAACTCTTAAGACTAAGACACAGTGATCTAATGTCATTGATTTTCACATATATTTTATGAGTGATAATATATGATGAAGCTGGGAGAGAAGAGCTTTTCAAATATGGTAAGACAAGAGAGTAACCAAGCTCATTTATAAAAATAAGTCAAGTCATGGGCTCAGGCTGAATTTGCAAAAGTCAAGGCTTCAAGATGCTTCCATGGATTTGGGCCTAAAAACTCCCAGCTCCCCCAAACCTACTCTGAGGTATATTGACAGCTCCCTCTCAATTATAAATTTAGGAATTATTTACTCTGTGTCTACTAAAATGTAAATTTCTCTATATCACTCACCATCACACCCTCAATCTCCAGCATAGGGCATGGCACATTGTAGGTCCTCAGTATATTTCAAATGAATGGAACTCAAGTGTCTAGCACTACCCTGGGTCCTTCAGGGACAAAAGAGTATGACTCTTTTACTATCTTCATTGAGCCTATAATTATTTGAGGGCCTATAAGCAAAAGTAATTTAATGAGAAACAAATAGGCAGTGGTACAAATCACGCAAGTAAGTAGCAAAGAGCTACTACAAACAGTGAGGTTCTAGAATTAACTGAGCAAAGAAGAAATGAGTAGTGGCTTGAGTTACATAGGATGACACTCCAGGTAAATAGAATGTATACTTAATCTTTCAGTTCCCAGCATGTTGCCATGAGCAATCATCCAGTTTTTAAGTACTCAGTCAAGTGGTTTTGTTTCCATCCAATAATGTCTTTATTTTTTCCCCGAAGATAGAAATAATCAAACTTCAATCAATCAATCCAACTAAAGTATAAACTATTAGTAATGTTAAAAAAAAACCATATAGTGAGGTTCACCATGCAAGGTCATGTGTTGTATTCTCACTTTGGACTTAGAATGAACTAGGCAGCTGAAAATGTAGAAGAGAGCCCAGATACCCTCATGAGAACAGCACCATCTGCCTATGTTGGGGGCTTCTTCTCTCTAGTTAGTTCAGGTGTGAGTTGGGTTCTATCACAAAGGGAAAGTTGGAGGGAAAGTTGGAAGGAAAGGACAACGTCTGCCATCACAAGGTTCACATCATTCACATTATTTTGCTATTCTTGTCCTCCTCAACCACATCAACACCAAAGACCTAGGAAGAAAAATCCATCAAATAGCAATGTTGGCACCAACGTCATTTGTTTGAGGACCCTCTGCTGCCAATAACCAATGAAGAATTTATTTTTATTTCCTGTATTCCGATAACTCTAAAATGTTTGCATCCTGGCCTAATTTTACTGATAGAGAATCTAAGGAACACAAAGTTTAAGTAACTTGCCCAGACTCAGGCAGTTAGTGAGTAGCAGAACCAGGATTAGAACTCGGGTCTACTTGACTGCAGAGACAATGCTCTTACTATGTGACATGACTTCTCTCTTGGGCTGTGTTGTTCAGCCAGAATTCTGTAAGAAGAGAATAAGGCACCGCTGCTTTAAGGCTTACTTGGGAGCAGAGTACAGTCAGGAAGGGAGTAGAAACTATTTTCACTTCTTCTTCAGGGCCAAGGATCTCTCTCCAATAACCTGGGATTGAGCCATAAAGCAATAACAGATGAAGGAGGTTTCCAAAGAACCTGGAGATTACAGGTATAGTGAATGAAGTCTGGAGCCCTGGACATGGTGATGCAAAAGCAAAAAGATAGTCGCTTAACATGATGGTTGAACAAAGCCAAGAGAATGATTGGCTATCTCAAATGACAGGAAAAGAATTAGAATGCATTAAACTTGCAAGAGAGGTGGGGGTAGAGGAAGAACTGGAGAATCTTCTTTCTTAAGATTGGAGGATTCACACAAAAGCTTCTGCTGTGATTGGAGAGCCAGAGCACGTATGTTAACTTACAGTGAATATAGGTTAGAAGAGGTCAATAAATGTTTTTGAAAATATGAATGGTCAGTTGGAAAGACTACTTTAGAAAGTTAATCTATTAGTAAAGTACAGGATAAACTAAGGAAGAAAGAAGCTGGAGTCCATGCCTCCGGGATTCAGCAAACTTTTGCTCAAGTATCAATCCATTAAAATATTATTACAAAACTTTCCAACAAGATGGAGGTGTAGGTAGATACACTTTGCTTCCTCACACAACCAAAAGAAGGACAACAAATTTAACAACAAAAAATAACCAGACCTGCCAGAAAATCGAACTGTATGAAAGTCTGACAACCAAGGAGTTAAAAAAGAAACATTCATCCAGACCATCCAGACTGGTAGGAGGGACAGAGAAAGGCAGCTGGGGTGGAAAGGATGCGCAGCAAGGCAGTGGTTGAAGGAGCAAGCAGTCTCATATTTGTGTGTCGATAAACCAGGAGGAACAACTGGGGAGCGAGATAAACCCCACAACCCATGGTTCCAGTGTGGGGCAATAAAGCCTCAAAACCTCTGACTAAAAAATCTGTGGGGGTTGAGGTGGAAAGTGAAATTCCCAGCCTCACAGGAGAGTTCATTGGAGAGGCCCACAGGGTCTTAGAATGTACACAAAACCACCCACCAGGGAGTCAGCACCAGAAAGGCCCAATTTGCTTGTGAGTAGTGGAAGAAGTGACTGAAAGTGAGCCAAGAGCCAAGCAAAGGGCACTGTTCCCTCTCGGACCCCTCCCCCACACACAGTACAGTGACATGGCTTGTCTCACCTGTCGAATACCTAAGACTCCACCCCTTACTACATTACTGACCCACTGAGACAAACAAATATGGCTCAAATGAAAGAACAGATCAAAGCTCCAGAAAAAAATACAACTAAATGATGAAGGGATACCCAACCTATCAGATGTACAGTTCAAAACACTGGTAATCAGGATGCTCAAAGAAATGGTTGAGTATGGTTACAAAATAGAGAAAGAAGTAAAGGCTATGAAAAGTGAAATATAAGAAAATGTACAGGGAACCAACAGTGAAGGGAAGGAAACTGGAACTCAAATCAACAGTTTGAAGTAGAAGGGAGAAATAAACATTCAACCAGAACAGAATGAAGAAATAAGAATTAAAATAAAAAAAACAAAAAAACAAGGAGAGGCTTAGGAACCACTGGGATAACTTTAAATGTTTTAACATCAGAATCATAGGGATGCCAGAAGGAGAAGAGGAAGAACAAAAATTGAAAACATAATGAAGGAGATCTTCCCTAACCTGGCAAAGT
>VMDR010025102.1:0-14666 GCA_007922815.1 Macrotus californicus | reverse complement strand
AAGTAGTTTTTTTCATATTACTTAGGTAAATACCCAGAAGAGAAATTACTGGATCATATGGTAGTTCTTGGTATTTAAAGGAACCTACATACTGTTTTCTATGGTGGCTGGAACAATTTGCCATCCCACCAACAGTGCACAAGGGTTCCCTTTTCTCCACAACCTCCCCAACACTTGTTATTTTTTTGCCTTTTTGATAATAGCCATTCTAACAGATGTGAGGTGATATCTCATTGTGGTTTTGATTTGTTTTTCCCTAATAACTAGTGACTTTGAACATTTTTTCATATACATGTTGGTCATTGGCAGCAGAAAGGTAGCCAAAAGGAGTCATAACCCAGCATCTCAATCTTGCCATCAGGGTTATAACAGCTACTTAGAAAAAAATGTGCAGCCCTTTCCTTTTCCCCCTGGGCATCAGAGGCAGTCCACCCATGCTTGCAAATGACTCCCTCCATTTTTCCTTCCACCTCTGATTTTATTTATACCTCTTCTTCAGGCTATCACTGAGCGAACTTGGTGGCCCTGCTTCTGCCTCTCAGTAAATCTGAGCGACTCAACTAAAGTCAAAGAAGCTTTAACATCATGGTAGACACTTCATTTATTTTTAATAGACCAACAATGCAATATAACATCTTTATAGAGATATATAGCTATATATTTTATGTAAGCTCCAGAAACCACCCATTAGCCACCAGGGCTGCAACAGATATTTGTGTACAGCGACCAAGAAGGTGGGGGTACAATTCAAGTTCCATTTCTTCCCTGAAGCCTTCCCTGGCAGCTGCTCTGTTTCATGTGACATCTCTTCCCCCACCCTGTATTAAAAGCTTATTGTGATGTATTTGTTTTCTGTAGCATACAACTAATTATGAATAACTTCGTATTCTTCACCCGAGGTTTGATTTGCAGTGCTAAGGCAGACCTCTCAGTACTCACTTGTTTGATTCCAGAGAAGTGTGTATTTGTGCAAAACTCCAGGCATCACTCATCAGGTGTGCGGAGATTTATTGAGCACCACCTATGTACCACACCGTAAGTTAAGTGCTAGGCATGCAGATGTGAATAAAACATTAAAGAACTTATAGTTTAGTAGGTAAAAACAGATTTATAAACAAACAATTACCTTTACTCAATGTGCTATAGCTAAAAATCTACTCCGTGCTGGGGTTACCCAGAAGCAAATCTTATCATTTCTATCCTGAACTCAGGAAATGGTATCAGAAAGTCTTCCTGGTGATTTTTATTGCTTCGTTGGGTTTGGAGAAGGATAAGGATATTTGTTGTTGTTTATTTTTTAAAACAGATAAATAAAGGAAAAGGCAGCCACTGTCTAGCTACAGAAATGTGAAACAGCATATTGTATATTGATGCTAAATAGACTTCTGAGGGGCTGGAAGGTAATCATAGACAAGGGCATTAATGGGAAGGCAAAAAAAAAACAAAAACAAAGCAAAACTGGAAGATGAAGCTGAACAAACAAGCTAGGGATGTGGTCATGAAAGACCTTCCACGTCATACCTGGGAATAGCGGATTAGAATTAGCCAAGTCACAAAGAGAGTAGCAAGGGATAGCATCGGGTAGGGGGGAAGAATGCATGGATAGAAGAATCTTAGAAGTTCTGAAGCCTGGGGCCACTCGGTGTCCAGGCAGATGGCTTTCTAGAACTTGGTAACTCCTAGAAGTACTGTTCTCCCACACCACAGTGAAGTGATTGAAATGCAGAGTTATGATTCCAAGCCATCAAGGAAAGAACAAATTACACGCATTCAGCTATGTTTATGAAGTCAGAGAAGTGTGTAATAGAGTTTAGAATGCTATCAAACATTGAATACTAGAAACAATGTTTTTGGGTGCTTAAGATCAGCTGTGGTAGGCATTACTGTAGTCTATGCTACTTTTTCATATCTATGTTAGGCTAGTTTTACCTTTTAGAATTTAAGTTCCACATTGACAGATTGTTTATCTCAGACTCCTCTGCAGCTCTGAAGCCTGGGCTGTTGGTCTTCAATAAATCTTTTATGGTTATTTCTAGACCATGGTTCAGCACTTCTGTCCTGCATCTGGGTTCTTTGCTGACTCATTTATGATACATCTCAGGACAGTCACCGAAATGTTCTGTGGTTTATCCTAGCAGGAATAAATCCACTGACTCTACCTTATTTTGAAGAATAATTAGTGTCTAGGGAGCTAGATGGGGAAAGGTGACATGATATAGGGGGAAAAGAAGGGGTGTTAATCTAAGAGTCAGAGGACCTTGGGTTTGAATGTCAGACACCATTCGCTGGTAGGATGGCCCCAGTCAAGATGTGATATCCTCAGCCTCAGTTTCCCTTTGTGTGAGTAGACAACAGACACAAATACTCCTCAGAATACTTAAAAACAACAGAAGTTATTTCTGTAACCCTCTCAGCACACTGTTTAACACAAGGTAGGCATTCAGTAAGTCAGAGCTATCACTATTTTAAAGTCACACTTAAAACATTGTTTTTAATAACACATCTAAAATGTACCTGAAATAGTTTGGAGGAGGATGAAGAGTACTGGAAGCAGTTCACTAACTATGAACTCAGAATAATGAACATTATTTTCCTTTTCATCACTGAAATTTGATACCAATGACACTTTGCCCTAGGTCAACATTTCCCTCAATTTATTCTGAAATAAGATAATATAGAATGCATTTTAACTTTGTTTGTTGGGAGTTTTTAGATGTTTGAATATGGCAAGCCTGATATAAAGTGAAGAAAGGAAGAGACCAAACTAACAGAACAGCAATTTAAGATACAGCAATGAAAACCAGTGGAGAAATAGATTTCTTAGAACACAGAAGAGCTGAGAGGAGCTCCAGGGTCTGCATTGGAAGGACTGACTGGAGTCAGCTCACAGAAGGTGCCTTCTGTCCCAGCAGCCTGACTCGGAACACGTTCCTTACTTTCATTTCCGTGTTATTTTTGTTACAAATTCAAAATGTCATGATCACAACCTCTCTTTTGTTCTAACCTCCCATTTTCCTGTAGGAACACAGGACTCTGTTTGTGAGCAAGATTTGTCACCTTCTTTTTTGATCTCTTCAGTATTAATGCATTTTTATGTCTGCATTTTCAGAAGTGTGTTTTTTGTGTGACATTGATGATTAAGAAATGGCAATATGACACCTGGGCTCTTTTTCTTGGTCAAAAAGAGTAAAGTACATATTAGTAGTGACTGCCTATTTTAAATCCCCTTTTTCTTTGTCTGTCGAGCTGTCTGTAATCATCAGAGTGGAAAATAACTTTGAAAGCTCAAGCTCATGGGGGAAAAAAGAGCTATAGTCCTCAACATGGCAAAAAGACTGGCAGCCAGGAGAACTGCTTTTTTTAAAGCGTAAGTGTTTACCCAGTGTCTGCAAAGGTCTGCACAATGCATAGCCACATGGTATAAACCCCGATCGGGCTGCTTGACCTGCAGCTTTTCTTTTCAATTTTGTCACATGGGTAGCTAGGCAGAAGGGAAGTGGCTGGCCATTAGGAAAGAAAGGAGAGAGAAGGAGTGGAAAGGAGAGGAGGGGAGGGGAGGGGAAGGAAAGGGAGAGGACAGGAGGGGAGGAGAGGGGAGAAAATTACTCCGGACCAAAAAATCTGAAAAGCAAACTGGCCTCGGTTGAAAATAGTTTTACAAATGACCCTGGTCTGTGTGCCTCAGCAAATTCACCCTTTCTATTTTGTGCATGAAAAATGGTGCTTCATGTTTGCCCTGGTTTGCTTCCCTTCCGTCTTCCTTCCGTGATGTTCATTCTGTCCTCTGTGCCAGACATTGCGAAAACACCTTAACATTCTTTTCAGGCTTTGAAGACTTATTTTCTTATGTGTTGAACCTAATCTTTTCCAGCTTCTTTTCTATTAAGGTTGTACGGAGGTTTCAGTAATTCTATCTATTTCATTTCTCCTGCTGCTGCGTTTGTAGACCCACTGTCTCGTTGATCTCGAAGATGTGATGTATTATGCATGTCCTTTCTAGAGGATTGGGGTGGGAAGAGTAACAAAGAGATGGTGAGCTCTGAGCGGTCATATACTCTGAGGAACGCCCACTGATGACAATGCTGACTGACCACAATGGATGGCGGAGGGGCTGGCGGGGGTGGGATACAGACAAGAATGTTCATTTCTTTCATCCGGGAGCCTGAATGAAGAACAATTTCTCTGTTTGTTACAGTGATGGGTAATTTGGAGCACTTCCCTTTGCATGAAGAAATTTGCTACTCTAATCAAAATCTTGTCCCTTTCTACAAACCATTATAAGACACTTATGAAAATAGGCAGATTCAGATTTCCTGTTTGAATTTTTGTCAGCTTTCACTTTTATGCTCATTTGCAGAATCATATAACTATGAAAGGCCAATTAGCTCTAAGTCCCCAGAAGGTGACAGAATAAATTGCTTTCTTCCTAGCAAATCAAGAATAATATTGTGGGTTCAGTGCAAAAGTGTCCACCCAGAGACTTCAGTTCATTTTATCAATCTAATGGAGTGCTTTCAGCCTGCCTCTGTGACTCATGCTTGCAGGGTGCACTTTCCTGCTGGAGCCCCTACATAACACTTTATTACTTCCATGCGCAGATAGGACAAATCTGTAAATTTGAGCAGTGCATTGGTCAAGATGCTTAGTGTGGAATGGGTTTCTCCCTCCAGTCAAAATTTATTCAAGTTAAATGAAGGAATTCATAGAATTCTCTTTAGCAGGGTCGACTGTTACCGCCTTAATATCCCCTAATGCAGCATATTGGGCATTTGAATTTTTTTTCCACAGAGAGTGGCTAGGATAATGTCACTGTTAATTGCAATATCTATGCAGATATGACTGGAGACCATAACTGCAATTTTCAAAAGCAAACGATCTCAGAAGAGATTCAGCTGATTATGGCTTTCTGAGATACTGCTCCTCCTGGACATGCACATGTGAAAGTTGCCTTCTTTCTCCATATTTCTCTCTGTGGCTCTCTTCTCCGTTTTTTGAACACTTTTCCCACAAGCTGCCCTAACCAACTCCATCACACTGAGGGAATTCTGGGTCCCCCAAGAGAGAAACAATTCTTCAAGATATAAGGAAACAACTAGGAATGGGCTGTTATCACAGCTCTGAATGGAGGTCACATGCAGCCACTAACAGGTCTAGGAGTCAAGGTAAGTTTGATCACTGAGGAAGCAAGGCATCTCTCTTGTTTCATACTCTTGGGGCTTTTCATTGAAAGAAACTTTGCTGCTTATTCATCATTGCCAGAAGTATTATTCCTGGTGCTTAGAAAGGAGGGCAGAATAACAAGGGACTTGACTTAGAATCAGTGCTGAATTATTTTGTTTTCATAAGTCCATTAGCTCTAACTGAAAAATAGTGGATTGTGGCACTTCCGTTAGTAGAAATTAATTGTATTCAATCAGCAATGTTATAATAAGTAACATATTGATTTAGAATAACTGAGTACTCAGGCTGCAACCCAATTTTTGTTGTTCAGGAGAATGGATAAGTATATTTGAGGAGTTGTTTGTCTGGGTTCCCATGGAGTCACATTCAACATTTATGTTAATACCCAATGAGTTTGACATGATTAGTGTCATTACAATGAATCCCAAAGGTATTCATGAGGATTTGCTACTTGTAGGGAATGGTTAATTGTGATGTTTCCAGTCCAGGATTCATTTATGACATCCTCTCCACCTGCAGACCCCTCTCTGCCTTGTGTAGGTAAGACTGGATAATTTCGCAGCCTGTAAAATAGGTGTTCTTTTTGTTATTATAACTCCATGACAAGAACACTACTGGTAGAGAACATACAGTCCTTGTGTCATTCTGTCCTGCTCTAGGGAAATAAAACCCTGTCAACTTGCTGGGAGATAAGTTCATTCAAACTCCGTGCCTACCTTTCAGCTGTCCTTCCTTGAAAGGGCTCCTTCACATACCCTCCCACAAAAATTTAAAAATTCACTGCATGTTTTCTTCCTTGAGTTATTTTTAACTAGAGCAGAAAAGAAAAAAAAGGGAATACTTTGAAGCTTGAACATTTTATAAAAAGTAAAAAGCTGTTTAATCTTCCCAAATTCTTGCACATTTTTTGACTGGAGAATCTGTTATATTTTTGTTTGCTTTGTTTTATTTCCCAAAACTGCACAAGGTTGAGCCAGGTACCTTCATTTCTGAAGTTTATATTTAAACAATTCCCCAAGATGTGCACTAGGATGAAAGAAAAGAGCAGCAAAGATGGACCAGGCTGGTGAAGTGCAGTTTTGGAAATGAAAGGTCTGAGACTGTAGCACATTAAGTTGAGAAACACCCAAATAAGGTTCTTTGTTTAATTTCTATGCCGATGGGAGTCTTGGGCAGCTAAGGCAAAGCATCACGTGGCTCAGTGTTTTCATGTCTGAGATTTTCTCTTGCCCGTGCAGACCCACAGAGCGATCGTGCATCAGTTTAGTAGCTGCAATACAGATACCTCTTACCTGACTTACCTGACAGCTTAAAGTATAGATTAAGTGTTTACTCATCCTGAAGGAATGCATTGCTTTTTTTATAGCATGAGTTGATTCTAAATAGGTTGTTCTGATATTGAGGCTGTATCTGAAGCTAACATAGTTATGGAGGTGATGGGGGAAGGTGTGTGTACACAAACCTGGGAATTAGAAGAGTCACCTAAACAGAATTTCATTAGTATTTTAAAAAGTTAGTGGGGATCAATGCATTGAGTAACTTTTTGAAACAATTCAGTTCATTTTACCCTTTGAAAAACTAATGGCCTGGTGGACAGCAAACTTCAGGAAATGAGACCCACTGCAGTAAAGAAGCAGTGGTCACATACACCTTGGCCAACTGGAGTTACTGATTCTAGCTGGAATCCGCAGCCACAGTTTTCCTGTGATGCAGAGGGATACAAGGAGACAACAAGGTGGACCCCTCCCAGGATTCCTGGTGATGCTTAGTTAAAAATAATCACTACATGAGTGAGTTGTGGATGTGGGTGGAACTGTACCATATCCTCATTGTAGTCATGACTATACTAAACTCTACATATTTTAAAACACATAGAACTACACATCGAAATGAATCAGTTTTATTCTATGCAAGAGAGGGTAAAGGGGAGATGAATGGTGATGGACGGAGACTTGACTTGGGGTGGTGACCACACAATACAGTGGTGTGTTGTAGAATTGTACACCTGAAACATGTATCATTTTGTTAACCCATACATTCAATAGAAAGGAAAAAACATCATAATAAAATAGAGTTATAGCTAAATTACAGTTTGGAATAGTTCCTTTGCATGTCATAGAACAACGAGACGAGGGACTTGACTGATGGATTAACACATCAACATAAAAGGTAAGAGAAAAAAATTAATGTAATAAGATATAGTACAAACAACAATTATATCTTCAAAAAAACACTAAAATGCCTAAAAATTGAATGTGCAAAGTTATTTGTAAGGCTGTCCCATCAGCTTCTGATGAGAGCTGACTCCCCTGCAAGGCATTCAAACTTCTTATGCTGTGCTCCCGTTCCACCTTGCAGGCTGTGTCTTCCTGTACAGACCCCAAATATTTTATCCACAACTCAGAGATCTCAACATTTCTGAATACTGAACATTTTCCCATAACTTACTGGTGGCAAAACTGATCTGACTCACACGAGTTTATTTATGTTTCATGTACACCGTTTTGTGCAAATATTGGCATGTCTGCTATAGAAACACTACGGTGTTTGATTACTAGTATAACCCAGAGCCTACAGCCTATATTTTAATATATAGTTGATGAACTGCATTCCCTTTTTAAATTCTGAAAAATTCTGAATTCCAAAACGTATCTTACCCCAAGAGTTTCTGGTGAAGGACTAGGGACTGTTTTCAAGACTATCTCTGAACAAAACAAATGATACTGCCTACTTCTTCTGACATGTTTCATGTGTTTGTGCTTTAGTGCCTTTGATAACATTACTCTTTCTGGATATACAATTCTTTTATCTTAACCATGTGAAAGGTGGGTTTAAAGGCCACTGCCTTGAAGTAACCCACCTGAACTGGCATTGCCAGCTCTTTTTTGTCTAATTATAACCCTCTTACATCTCTTTTAGATTGTAATTTCTATGAGGACACAGACCACTCTGATCAGCCAGGCAGCCTGGGGCTGGTCATCATGGCACAGGATTCGCACAAAAGTTGCGTGTTCATGACTAGGGTTAAGATCAGAAAATCTCTGGAACAGTGGTGAAGATCGTGGCCTCTGAACAGGGATAGACAGCAGAGCTCCTGGGTCAAGATAAGGAATAAAATATTGATTGAGGCTGGGGATTTAACATGGAGCTTGGCAGAGATGGGCTGACAAACTTGGTAAACTTGGTAAAGACACCAAACAAAAAGACTAGCTACCATGTGCTAACCACTGATTAAGTACCAGGGTCTGTGCAGACACATTAGTGTTATTATTTCATTTAGTCCCCAAACTTTTTAGTAGTTCTTAACAAGTAGTTCTTTACCGATGAGAGACTAAATCTTAGAGAGACTAAGACCTTGACCTATGTTACGTAGCTAGTAAAATCAAAGCAAAGATTTCAGCTGAGTCTCTCTGACACCCTGGTCCTTGTTCATCACCACTCCGTGACACTGCCTGTTCCACTGGGACAAGGAGATGGCCGTGAGAAATTAGATTCGGGTCAGGTAAACACTGGAGCTTGGGACTTAGCACAAAGCATGATTTTCAGTGCATGCCATTACAGCAATGCTGGGCTGTGGCTCACTTTATCTTACTTTTAACAACACTCAATTTTTTTCCTAGTTAGCTCTGAAGCTTCACATCTCTTTAAACCTTACAGTTCTCCTTCTGTTAGGATAGGTTCTATATTTAAGGCATCAAATATACCTGAGACTACTTTCTATATGACACCATAGAACAGGGGTGTCGAACTCATTTTCACGGGGGGCCACATCAGCCTCGAGGTTGCCTTCAAAGGGCCAAATGTAATTTTAGGTCTGTATAAATGTAACTACTCCTTAACTAGGGGCAAGGAGCTCATCACTGCCTCTAAGTAGAAACAAAACGCTGGGCCGGATAAAAGAAGGTGGAGGGCCGGATTTGGCCAGCGGGCCTTGTGTTTGTCACCTGTGACATAGAAGATAAAGGAAAAGAGCAATTAAGCCACTTTTGGGAAATTAAGTGGAGATTGACTATTTCAAAGTCTTGGAGTTTTTTCTGTATTTTCTTTAGGACATTACCTGTTTTTTTTTGGTCCTTGACCCTGACAAGCACCATATCATATTCATTCTGACCCCAGTAGTAATAATATAGTGTCTTGAATCTAATTGAAAATAAGTAATTGTTTATGGACTAAATTATTGTCAGGAGAGATTGGTGGAGTTGGACAGCCTGATAGAAATATATTCTTGACACCTTTTTAAAAAATAAATGAGGCAGTTTCCTTAGGTTTTAAGTTTTAGAGATTCCAGAATAAAGTTAAGCTATTTATAAATGGTCAAGGAGAGCTAATAAATTTTGTATTTCTTTAGTTGGACAAAATGTTGGAAATCACATTCATTCCCCCCATCATTATTTCATGGTTTCTGCAAACTGGGGGTTGTTTGATGCATTGGCTCCAATGGGAGGCATCCCTAGAGAGCCAATGAAAAGCTGACATTCCATATTCTGCTCCATTCAGCCTTTCATTCTGAGTCCTATCTGTGCAATCAGCAACTTTCACTCCAGAAAAGGAGATGCAGATGAATTAATGAGAAGGGACTTAGCACAGGTCTCTCTCAACAATTTATGGCAAGTAAATTAAAATCACTTGTTGGTTCATTGGTGTGCATTGGTGTGGCAGGCTCTTTGCTTAAACCCCTCAGGATTAGTTTAAGCTCAGAGGGATAAATAGGCATAAATAAAAATGTGTTTGTTCGTCTCTCATTTCACAAAGTTATAGAAAGAGTTGAGAATATTTCTTGTCCTATTATACTTGGCTTTCATTGTTCTTGAGAAGCAGAAAAAAGTTAAATATAGAAGGATGTGAGAGGATGAGCAACTCCTGCTCTTGCTCTCTTCTGTGTAGATATATTCAGACATAATTTATTCCATTATTAACTGGAAAAGATTAGCAATGGAAATATTTTACTAAGTAACCACATTTTTTTTACTCAGTGTTTAAGGGATTGACTTCTACTTTAGGGACCACCTAGAAAAAAATTCTGGGTTATCCTTGTTGGTATACCGGCAACTGAGTGAAGATATTTCAATCATCTCTGAGGCACTTGAGTCTCTCAGCCTGTTTTTGAAGCCCTGGTTATACCCAGGGCTCTCAGCATTTCAGGTAGTGATCTGATTTCCTATCGGAGATATGGAACTTCAGAAATGGAAGACTCTTCAGGGGTACCTTGACCCAGCTGTTTCCAAGTGGAAGTGGAACCGCTGACTCAGAAATGAATGGAGCTATTTTTAGAAATACAAATCGAAGGGCTTCAGCCCACACCTACATTGTCATAATCTCCATGGTTGAGACCAAAAAATCTATAGTTTTAACGAGCGTTCTAGGTAATTCTGATGAGCAGCTAGGTTTAGAAGTCAATTGCTAAAGCAAACTATAATCTATTTTTTTTCAGATATTTATTTGTCTCCATGGATAGAGGTCAACCAGAATATGTCTGGCTAACCAATCTGTATAAAACCAAAAAACCAACTCTCTGAGTCTGTGCTCTGCTCCAGGAACCTGGGTATTCAATATTTAAATAGATAATTTAATATTTAAGTAGGTTTCCCCATAATATCTTTGAGGATTAGGGAGAAATACATACTTAGCTTGGCTTTTCATTCTCCAAGTTTCTGCATTTACTCCATTGGTTTCCACCCTATATTTCCTTTTCCTTTCTTGCATAACTCTTTTCTACATCTCATCATCCCATTTTTTGGATGGCAGTCACTATCCATTATCTGTAATTTCCCAAGTTACCACTGACAAAAGTCTTCGGGTGAATTTCTTCATTCTTTCTGTTATTTTTGCAATATACCCCCAAACTCAAATATTTTTACTTCACTATATAGAGCATTTTAATTCTCTTCCTCTGACTTCTCAGAGAATTGCCAGTTATAAGTGTACTTGTTCTGTAGATGTCATTCCCATTAGAGTCTATATGGGTGGCAGTCCTGGGTGTTGAGAAATTCTCAACCTCCTTAGACAAAAATGAAAACTACCTTTGCACCGCTCTGCCAAGGCTCCCAGGATTATAATCTCCCTCTTGCCACAATGTCTAACCTTTACCACACAAGCCAGTGTTGTCCCAAGCAAGCCTGTGGCTCTTCAGTTGACAGGAGATCTGATGGGATTTCTACCCTTAGAGTCTTTTGAAACCACACTCCTACCATCGTTTCCACAATTTGTTCAGGCCCTTGTCTGCATTGCACCTTCTGACCGCATGATCATTAAGTTCTTTCTGTCTCCAGGACTCTGTCCCTTAGTAAACCAGGGTGTTAGGCTCATCTTTTAGGAAAAATCCCGGAGGTGGGCTCTCACACCAGATGGAGATACATAGGGAATTCAGCTATGAGCAATCGTCTGGCAGTAAGTACAAAGGCATGGAGGCTGTGAGGTGAGCCCAGCAGCGAAAGACGTTCTGGCTCTGGGGCCACCTGCTCTGGCAAACCCTGCAGGCCTGCGGAGACTGGGGTGTCAGGTGGGGTCTGAACAAAAGAAACCAGCTGAAGCTGCAGTCAGGGTGGAACCAGCTGAACAAGTGATGGATGGTTCAAAATAAATCCCCTGAGAGCTTTAACCTCCGATCTCAGATTTCTCCTGTCTGAAGGCAGGATTGGTTCGAGAGATGAATGTTTAGATGAATGTCAAGTGACAGTTTCTGTGCTCTTTAAAATGGTAGCCACTAGTATATCGGGAGCTTGCAATGTAGCTGGCTGACTTGAGGTGTCTGTACACGTAAAATACACACCAGATTTGGATAATTCTTTATTATTTTTAAAAATGAATGCTAAATATCTGAATAATAATAGTTTATATTGATTATATGTTGAAATAAATATTTTAGATATATTGGATTAAATCAATAATTCACTTAATTTCATCTTTTTTTATTTCTTCTTTAATGTGGCCAGTAGACAATTGAAAATTACATATGTGTCTTGTGTTGTATTTCTTCTGGACAGCACTGCTCTACATTCTAAAGCAGGAATTCCCAATCAGCAGCCTGCGGGCCACATACGACCCAGGACAGCTGTGAATGCGGCCCAATTTTGTGTAAATTTACACAAAATCATAAATTTACTTAAAACATTATGTGACTTTTTTGTTTTTGTTGGTGTTCGTGTATTTAATGTGTGGCCCAAGACAACTCTTCTTCTTCCAGTGTGGTCCAGAGATGCCAGAAGGTTGGACACTCTTGGAAGGCACAGAAAATCAGATTGAGTATTCAATTTCTTTTAATCACTGTTTAAATCTTCCCTTCTCCATCCCCAAAGTATGAATTTTTAACAATTTGTTTTACCATTTTTAAAAATCTTGACATCAATTATTTGCCAGGTAGTAGTTTAAAAATGCTATTTTTAATTTTTATAATAAGCCTCACATAGATATTATTCAAATCATTTTTCAGAGGAGAAAACTGATTAGAATGAATAACAATACATTATAAGAGTGATTATTTATGGAAAGTTTACTATGTGCCAGAGATTGTATTTATTATATATAGAAATGTGAATTATGTCAATTTCACATGTGAGCAGAATGAGATTTAAGGAGGTCAGGCAATTTGTCCAAGATCACGCAGCCGTAAGTCACTGTGCAAGGGTCCAGCTGGGGCTGATTCTAGAGCTCTTGCTCCTCCCATCGGGTACCCTGAAAAGCAAGTTCGTATTGCTTTCTGAGCATTGTTATTTAACAAGCTGTACTATAAGCTGATAAAGTGACTGGTTTTTATTTTATCAAAAATATGACTGTCCTTGCTTTGGCACTGTTTGGAGTTGAATTAATACTGCTCCTTTCTCGCTGTTTTTCACGTAAGATGTGCCACTTGAGACCTCAGACAACTTCTTGGCCTTAGCATCCATCCCCTCTGCCTGAATTAGATTCTGGTTTTGGCCTCACCCTCATTCTTTACCTCAGGGCAGCTGTTCAGGTGTTCAGCCCTCCTGGAGCATGGAGGAGAACACCTCCTGGCGCTGGAGATAGCAGCAGCCTTCGGGGAAAATGCACCTATTGGCAAACTAGCAAGACTAACTAGCAGCCTCTGGGTGATGAGTAATCCAGGGACAAGTATTTGGGTGAGTAGTCTACCCTGGAGCCTCTGGGTAGTGGTGGTGGTGTGTGCAGCTGTGCTTTCTTTGCTTGAGGTGATGGCATCAGGAATGTGGCCTTTCTGCTTATCTGGATAGGTCCGTCAAGGAGTCATTAGAAAACTGAGCAGTAAAAGACAAGACTCTTTACTGTGGACCCAAGTTGGTGCAGCAGGACCTACCGTTTCGTAACAATATACAGAACTCAAGTAGAAAGAGTGATAGCAGAAGCTACAAGAATATCTTCCATGATCTAGATTTTGTGCCAGATGCTTAAGAGATATCACCTCTAATCCCTACTGTAACCTTGAAACCCAAGTACTACCATGTCTAGGAAAAGAAAGTAGGATTTTTAAGCTGACAACACCAGAGAATCTCAGTATGTGTGTTCCAGCCTATTTAGCCTTTTGGAACTAATTTTTATTTTTCTAGTGCATCAGATTTTATCCAAAAAGGAAGCTTTGAAAAAGTAGCAGTTTTAATGGACGTTTACTATTTTTACCCTTGCTTCTAGAAGCATACTTCCATTGTTATAATTTTCTGGAGTTCAGAGCACTGCATACCTGAGTTGCTTCGGGGATATGAACAAACAAGTTTCAGATAAAGTTTAGCTTATTTCATCCTCCACATTAAGTTGTGATATCTGCACTTTAGACGTCTTAAATGTATAAAAAGAAAAAATTAAATCTCAGCCTATTTCTACCCACTTTAATTTTTATGTACAAGAATATATGCTACTTAAAATCATACTTTCACTGAATTTTGATTTTTTTCCTAAATAAGAGAAAACTGGCAATTAGAAGAAAAACCTGGGAGACAGTGTTTACAATAAAATGTATGTAAGGAGTTAAATAATGGCACTCCTAAAGTAGTGTTGATAAGTACCCACGTGACAAAATTGAAGACAGATTGTTATGTTTTAAAATGGAAGGCTATTCCGCAGATAGCATCAAACTAAGCAACTTTAAAATATATGAAACTTACAAATGTTAAAATACTGCAGTAAAATTGCATTTGGGAATTCAGAATAAATCCTTTGGCAGACAGCTAAACCCCAAAAGTGACAATTATAACATATTAAGAACAAATGTGGGCTCTACTATGTTCTTAATACACCATAAATTAAATTTTCTAATGTGAGTTGTTTAATGCTATAAAATTTGCTTTTCCTGTGGGTTGGAAAATGTAGTTAGCATTGTACACATGTAAATATTATTTACTGAAAAAAGGAGACTATAGAGCCAAGTTGCTGAGGTTTCTCGAGGGGTTATGTTACATCAGTGAAAATCAAATCTCCACTTCCCTGCCCCAGCACAAAGAGTGGCTTGGGAGTTGGGCCTGGTTTAACTTCCACTTTCCAGCTGTATCATCAATGAT
>VMDR010025101.1:0-14666 GCA_007922815.1 Macrotus californicus | reverse complement strand
GAGCCACCCACAGTCAAACTGTGCCCCCCTGGTGCTGATTCCCAGTGGGAGGGCCTATGTACGCTCTAGGACCCTGTGGGTCTCTCCAACGAGCTCTCCTGTGAGTCCAGGAGTTTCTCCCGGTGCTGCCGCTTCAACCCCCACAAAAGTTTTCAATCAGAGGCTCTGAGGCTTTTTTTCCCTGAGCTAGAACTCTGGGTTGTGAGGTCTGTCTCGCTCTCCAGTTGTTCCTCCCGGCTTATCTTCACGAGGGAGGGTGACGCCCAGTCCGCAGTCGCTACTTCTCCCGGCCCTCTGTGCCTTTCCCGGATCCTCCAGCCACCGCCCCGCCATGCAAGTCCTCTCCGCCCCTCCTACCTGTCTGGATGTATGTTTCTTAATTTCTCGGTTGTCGGACTTACATACGGTTCGATTTTCTGTCAGTTCTGGTTGTCTTTTGTATTAAAATTTGTTGTTGTCCTTCTTTTGGTTGTGCGAGGAGGCACAGTGTGTCTACCTATGCCTCCATCTTGGCCGTAAGTCCATTCTGAAACTACTTCCTGCTAGCCAAGGGGTGTAGTCCTACCTATCCCTTGGTCCAGAGGTCCCTAACAAAAGGGGATTTGGAGTGTAGGGGAGCTGTCATGCAAGGGAAAAGGATCTTGCAAAGTCCAGGTCAGTTTCCAAAGTCCCTGGAAAGTGTCATGTTTGATGTCCAAAGGATGGCATTACTGGACAGGTTGGTAACCTTCTTGTATTCTGGAGGTGAAAAATTTGGCCACAGGGTTAGAAGGCACAATCAGAAACCACAACTAAATAACAAAGGTAGGGACCAGTTCCACAACATCCCAAATTAAGAAAGGGTGGTATCCTTGGAGGAGGGTGTGCAAAGGATGCCCCATCTGTCCAAAGACTGATTGCCAATGCATTTAACTTAAATCAGGCTGAGGGGAATATTCTGAAATTTCTCCCGTTAACACTTCTGGGCCCTTTCTGTCTAACCATTAAGGCAGAAAGGAAATGAATTTTAAGGAAAGCCATAGACTGCCCCATACTTCTCCAACTCAACCATTTAGTTCAGCCAAACTGTTGAGTCTCAGGATGTAGATGGGCTTCCTCAGTGAGGTCTATACTGTGTAAACAATTGTCCAGGTGGTGAGATCATAGGCATGCACCCCATGAAAACAGAAGGAAGAACACGCAGTCTATTACAAACCAGTCTCTGAGTCTGCAAGACTGTCTTTTAAGAGGATTTCCAGTTGTAAGGCCTTTGCTGGAATAATATCAAGCAGTCTTTCTTTTCTCTTTATACCCCAACCTCCACCAGTTTAATCTTAAGTGAAACTAAACTTTGAGGACAGTCAGCTGCACTAGAGTCCAATATTCACAAGTAAGCATTGTGATTTTCCTTGAAAACCAATTCTTCTCCCTAAGATCACCCACATTGTCAACAAAAGACTTCCAGTTTTCAATTTTTTCCTCATTTTTTGCAGAAAAACAATAAATCCAGCAATTGATCACACATAGACTGTTCAAATCTGCCTTGCTAGAACTTACATAAGGGACCTTTAAATTGACCCTTAATGCATCCTTCACAGCACAGAAGTCAAGCCCCATACCTGCCGTCCAGCTTTGCCTGCAGTATCTATATTCCTTAAGTCCTTAAGGTGCTCACTGTGTGGAAAATAAGGCTCCTCCTTGCCATATTTTCAGGAGAGCAACCTTTGTTTCTTTCCTACAAAGACTGTCATGAACCATACGACCAAACAAGGTACCAGGCCATTTCTCCAGCGAGCTTTTGTTAGCTTAAAAAGTCAGTCTCAGTTCCTCAAGGCTTTCTGGTAACAGCCAGAGCCTAGGCATGTTCCCTTCAGGCGTGATATTCCAGTCAAAGTCTTGGTTATTAAAACCATCATTGGAAACTGGTCTTATTGGTTTTATGCAAAGAAACGGTATGCCATCACTCACTCACGAATGCCAAATTCTGGAGGAATCAGGTAGGAACAAAAGTACAAAGCAAAGAGGAAAATCCTTGTTTTTACAATAGCCACCAAAATTGCAGTTCCATGTCTTATATCTTTCATTACTTTGCTTCCCAACTTAATGTGAAGTTTTAACCTTTAGAAACTTCAATTTATTTTCAAAACAGAAACAAAACAATTCAAAGCAAAGACAGAGCTTCAGAAAAAAAGGGCAACTGTGACTAGCCTTAGAATCTTATCTCACACCAACGAATCACACCAACTGGTCACACAGATGACCTCTCTGAGGTCCAAATGGCACAAAGTCCCAGTGGCAGAGACATTCTCTCACCTATCAGTGCATCTACTGGTCTACTGGCAGAGACATGACCTCTCACCCCAGCTGGACACTATCTGGCACCAATGTCACAAAGCCCTAATTTAACAGTCATTCTTCCACCCCACATGGACTCAACAACCTTTCTAGGCCCCAGTGGCAGAGGCATGACCTCTCACCTCAGCAAAACTCTCACCAGCACCAAGGGCACAAAGCCTCAATGGTAGAGACAGAGGATTCCCATTATACACAAAAGAGCAAAGATCAAATCAAATCCCCACAAGATCAGAAACCAAGCAAAGAACAAAGCAAGCAAAGAATAACCACACCCAGAGCTGAGGTTTCTTTTCTTTCAGGTTTAAAACTTTCACACTCTTCTACAGACTCCACAAACTTCTTCAGCTTTCGATACAACTTACAACTTTCTACACACCTTCTACAACTTTAATAGACAGTTTTACTCATATAGCAATAACCAAAACTCACTTTCAATCCTTGTACTTGTTAACAATGGAAAGGACCATACTCTAACTCTGCCTCCAGCAGCCAAAAGTCCCCAGATCTGCAAACATGTAAGTAAAGTAGAAGGAACATTGCCACTTTTTATTAGGGCTTGTTGTCTTCCAAAAAAGAAATTTCAAATCTCCTTCTGGAGTGCAGGCCCAGCTGTCCTTTTCAGCATCAACCACAGCAACAGGTTTCTAGTCCTCCTCATGGGGCACCCATTTTATGTGTGTGTGGTGGATCCAAGGCTTGCTTCTCATGAGCTTTAGAAAAGAGTGCATTGTCAGTAGGACATCATAGGGACCAGTCCTTTGGTAAGCTAGCTGCTGTTCAGAGTCTTGAGTTCTTTTCTTTTCTTTTATTTTTTAAATATATTTTATTGATTATGCTATTACAGTTGTCCCATTTTCCCCCTTTATTCCCCTTGGCCCTGCACACCCGTTCCTACCCACATTCCCCCTCTTTAGTTCATGTCCATGGGTCATATATATAAGTTCTTTGGCTTCTACATTTCCTATACTATTCTTAACCTCCCCCTGTCTATCTTCTACCTACCATTTATGCTTCTTATTCCCTGTACCTTTCCCCCCTCTCTCCCCACCCACCCCACTGATGATAACCCTCCATGTGATCTCCATTTCTGTGATTCTGTTCCTGTTCTAGTTGTTTGCTTAGTTTGTTTTTGTTTTTGTTTTAGGTTTGGTTGTTAATAACTGTGAGTTTGTTGTCATTTTACTGTTCCTATTTTTTCTCTTCTTTTTCTTAGATAAGTCCCTTTAACATTTCATATAATAAGGGCTTGGTGATGATGAACTCCTTGAACTTGACCTTATCCGGGAAGCACTTTATCTGCCCTTCCATTCTAAATGATAACTTTGCTGGATAGAGTAATCTTGGATGTAGGTCCTTGCCTTTCATGACTTGGAATACTTCTTGCCAGCCCCTTCTTGCCTGTAAGGTTTCTTTTGAGAAATCAGCTGACAGTCTGATGGGCACTCCTTTGTAGGTTACTGTCTCCTTTTCTCTTGCTGCTTTTAAGACTCTCTCTTTATCTTTCATCTTGGCTAATGTAATTATGATGTGCCTTGGTGTGTTCGTCCTTGGGTCCAACTTCTTTGGGACTCTCTGAGCTTCCTGGGCTCCCTGGCAGTCTATTTCCTTTGCCAGATTGGGGAAGTTCTCCTTCATTATTTGTTCAAGTAAGTTTTTAATTTCTTGGTCTTCCTCTTCTCCTTCTGGCACCCCTATGATTCGGATATTGGAACATTTAATGACATCCTGGAGGTTCCTAAGCCTCTCATTGTTTTGAATTCTTGTTTCTTCATTGTGTTGTGGTTGAATGTTTTTTTCTTTCCTCTGGTCTACACCATTGATATGAGTCCCGGTTTTCTTTTCATCACTTTTGATTCCCTGTATGTTTTTCTTCATTTCACTTAGTGTAGCCTTCATTTGTTTATCTAATTTTTGACCAAACTCAACCAAGTCTGTGAGCATCCTGATTACCAGTGTTTTGAACTGTGCATCTGATAGGTTGGCTATCTCTTCATCGCCTAGTTGTATTTTTTCTGGAGCTTTGATCTGTTCTTTCATTTGGGCCATTTTGTTGTCTTGGTGCATCTGTTATGTAGTAAGGGGCAGAGCCTTAGGTGTTCACCAGGGCGGGGCAGCCACTTTGCTGCGTTGTGACGCTGTTTGTGGGGGAGGGGTCCGAGAGGGAACAACAGCACTTGTTCCACTCTCTGCTGGTTTTCAGTGACTTTCCGCACTACCCACAGTCAAATTGGGCCCTTCTGGTGCTGATTCCTGGGTGGGTGGGCTTGTGTATGCTCTGGGACCCTGTGAGTCTCTCCAGTGAGCTCTCCTGTGAGTCCGAGAGTTTCTCCCACTGCTGCTGCCTCAACCCCCACAGGAGTTTTCAATCAGAGGCTTTGAGGCTTTATTTCCCCACGCTGGAACTCTGGGTTGCAGAGTCTGTCTCGCTCCCCAGTTGTTCCTCTCGGTTTATCCGCACGTGAGTGTGGGACAGCACTATCCGCCAGCTGCCACCCTGCTGCGAGTCCTCTCCCGCGAGTCCTCTCCACCCCGGCTGCCCATCTCCGCCCCTTCTACCAGTCTGGATGAATGTTTCTTCTTTAACTCCTTGGTTATCAGACTTTCATACAGTTCAATTTTCTGTCAGTTCTGATTGTTTTTTGTTTTAATATTTGTTGTTGTCCTTCTTTTAATTGTGTGAGGAGGCACAGTGTGTCTACCTATGCCTCCATCTTGGCCGGAAGTCCAGAGTCTTGAATTTTTCAGGTCTTTAGTAAAACTTGGTCCCTTGGCTGGAATGGGTTTAAGGGCTCAGCACATGGTTAGGCGAACTTGCAATTGCAAACACATACAGGATTGTTAGTGATTGCCCTAAATGTTTCACATATTGCTTAATTTTTGACTCATGCTCCAAATCTGTAGGGGTGTGCTCCCAAAACCAAGATTTGGAAGAGACTCCCATGAACTACTTCAAAGGGGCTTAACTTAAGCCCACTTCTGGGTGCTTCCCTAATCCAGAGCAAAGCAATAGAAAGTGCTTGGGCTCACTTTAAATATGTTCCTGGCATATATTTTCCTGGGGTCTTCTTTATTGTGTGTTCATATTCTCAGTCTTTCCTATAGATCAGGGGTGTCAAACTCATTTTCACCGAGGGCCACATCAGCCTTGCAGTGAAAAAGTGACAATGTTCCTTTTACTTTACTTACATGTTTGCAGATTTGGGGACTTTTGGCTGCTGGAGGCAGAGTTAGAGTATGGTCCTTTCCATTGTTAACAAGTAGAAGGATTGAAAGTGAGTTTTGGTTATTCCTGTGTGAGTAAAAATGTCTATTAAAGTTGCAGGAGATATGTAGAAAGTTGTAAGTTGTATCGAAAGCTGAAGAAGTTTGTGGAGTCTGTAGAAGAGTGTGAAAGTTTTAAAGGGCTGAATATAATTTTAGGACTGTATAAATGTAACTACTCCTTAACCAAGGGCAAGGAGCTTGGCACTGCCGCAAGGTGGAAACAAGGTACCGGGCCAGATAAAACAAGATGGAGGGCCTGATTCAGCCCACAGGCCTTGTGTTTGCTACCTGTGCTATAGATTGAGGTCTCCAGGATGCATGTAATTTCCCTTGTATTTGCAGTGCCTGTCCAACCTTCTGGGAGATCTCTGAAGTGAACAATGGTCTATTGCCTCTCTAAGTGCTATGAGGAAGCCCAAACCTAGGAATTATTTCTTTAAGTTTCACTACCACAGTGCCCTTCTCAGTACTAGAGGGGTATGCCTCTACCCAATCAGAAAAAGTGTCAGAAAAAGTAGTCAGAAAAACTACTAAAAATTTGAAATTCCCTCTGGTTTTAGGCATTTGTGTGAAGTCTAATCACCAGTCCTCAAATGAGCATAACCCTTCATATTGTACTCCCTTTTCCGCTGGGGCGTGTTCTGACTTAGGATTGTTTTTGGCACATATCTGAAAGGCTTAGGTGATCTTGTGAACAGTCCTTTGCAAATGAAGGTCCTTCAAGTGTGGCCTAATGAGGTCCATCAAACTATCCCTTCCATAGTGGGTCCCTTCATGTAAGTGTTTGAAGATGGGATACACTAGAGTGTGGGAAAGTAAGAGCATACCATGGGTGTTGAACTTCCATATGGGATTGGGGTCAGTGTTACTGAATCCCAGTTCATGAGCCCATTCTTCATCTTGCTCTATATACTGGGGTTTAAATTCTGACAAGTCCAAGCAGGGAATCAAAACCCCTAGTTGTAGCAGCCCTCCTGCTGCTTCTCTTGCCACTTTATCAGCAGTTTGGTTTCCATGAATCATTTATGAACAGTCCCTTTGGTGTCCTGGGCAGTGCATAATGTCAATTTGGTCCAGTAGATTCACTGCCTCTGACAATTTGTAAAATCTCTTCTGCATCTCTTCTTCCTTGTTCTCCAAGGTTAAGAGACCTCTCTCCTTCCATATTCCTTCATGAGCATGGACTACCATGAAGGTATATTTGGAGTCTGTGTAGATGTTATCCTTCTTTCCCTGGGACAGTACTAAGGCTTTTGTGAGGGCAATCATCTCAGCCTTTTGTGCTGAGGTTCTCAGTGCAAGGGCTTAGGCTTCTATTACCTTGTCTATGGTGATTACCATGTACCCAGCTTGTTGTTGGCTGTTATCCATGAAGCTGCTCCCATCTGTATATAGCTCCCAGTCTGGTGCTGCCAGAAGCTGGTGCAGTAGATCTGGCCTACTAGACTGAACTTGGTCAATGATTTTCAAGCAGTCATGCTGGATGGCTGAATCTCCCTCTGTGTTTGGGAGCTGAGTGACCAGGTTCAAGGTTGTGCTAGTCTAAAAGGTAACATTTGGGTTGCCCAACAGAATGGCCTCGTATTTACCCATGCACCTTGCTGTCAGCCAATGTCCTCCTTTCAGGTCCTGGAGAGTTAGGACCTGGTGTGGAACCAATACCATAGTAGGCTGCCCCAAAGTGAACTTCTCACCTTCCTGTAAGATGTCACAGATAGCTGCCACTGCTTGAAGACATGGTGGCTATTCCTGTCATGTGATCCAACTTCTCTGAGCGATAGGCTATGGATCTCTGAAATGCCCTGCTTTTCATGAATGTACAATTTGAAAGGTTTCTGTAAATTGGGCAATCCTAGTGCAGAAGCTGAAACTAGCTTTTCCTTCAAGGTATCAAATGCTACCTCACAATCTCTTGTCCATTTGAAAGGTTCAGAGTCCAGGCCTCTTAAGGCATTGTACAGTGGTTTTGCTATAAATCCAATGTTTGGAATACAAATTCAACAGAATCCTATAATCCCTAGGAACCCACGAAGTTGCCTTTAGTTTTCTGGAATTTTTGTTGCAGGATTGGCTTGCTTCCTATTTGCCATCAAGCACCTAGTACCTTGTTTCAGTTGAAATCCCAGGTAGGCCACCTCCTGTTTACAAATCTGGGCCTTGTGAGGCAATGCCTTTTATCCCCTTTTTGCCAAATGATTTAGAACTGTGATGGTGTTGAGCAAACGGTCCTCATAGGTATTGCTAGCTATCGCTATGTCATCTATGTATTGCAGAAGAACTCCTGATTTTAATAGAATATCCCTTAAGTCCTTTGCTAATACACCCCTGAATATAGCCACGGAGTCCTTATAGCAGCACAGTTCCGTAGTACTGGAGCATGGCTTTGATTTCTAGGCCCTGCCATTGAAAGGTGAATGGTAGTGGAGCCTGTCCATCTATTGGAATCCAGAGAAGGTATCTTTCAATCTAGAACTGAAAACCATTTCCTATTTCCAGGCACTGTGGTCAACAGAGTATAGGGGCTGGGCACTATAGGCTGAACGTCCTGAACAATGTCACTTATGGCCATAAGATCCTGCACAAATTGATATTTGTCAGAGTGAGGCTTTTTGACTGCAAAATAGAAGGGTCATAGGGAGACTGGCATTGCTGAAATAGTCTCTATTTTAAGAATTTTTGTAATATTGGTTGAATCACTTCTAAAGCCTCCTTTTTAAGGGGGTACTATTTCTTCCAGGGGGTCTGCACCCCTTCTTTTAAGTTAATTTTTATGGATTGAATATTAACCACTTTAACTAGGGTTCCATCAGCCCAAACAGTTTGATCAGCCTGTTCGTAGACCTCAGGTGGGAAGAGTTCACCTGCGGGAACTTCTGGGCAAGTTAGGAGTGCCTGGAGCTGGAGACCATGTTCCAGTGAGACCTCCACACATAACTGTTGCTTTTTAGGAGAAAAAGACTTGTGCATGCAATTTGCTAAGTAAATCTCAGCATAGCAATGAAATATGTAGTATGGCATGTAGAGAAAACTATGCATAAACTTTTGATCACCAAGCTGGCATTCTAGAGGTTGAAGAAGTGCCTGTTCTGTAATTGTCCAGTCACTTCACTGACCATTACTACATCTAAACCTTTTTGGTTAACTTCGTTTTCAGCACTGAGTATGTAGTTTCTGTATCTACAAGGAAATCAACTAGTTTGTTCCCCAGAATTAACTGTACTCAGAGCTCCCATGGAGAGATAATAATAGGTCAGGAGATGTCCAAAGGAGTTTCTGGGCCTCCTCATTTATCATCAGACTCCCTTCTCCCTTTAAACATTTGTTGGTGAGGATTTTCATCTTTCATCTCTATTTTCCCTTTTGAGTTCCAGGCACTCCTTTCTCCAGTGGCCTACCTCTTTGCAATAGGCATATTGATTGATGCCCAGTGGGCCTCTCCTTTTCCTCTTAGGGTCCTTCCTCTTCTTCTGGTCTCACCACCACCGTTTCTAAAAACACTGTGGCCTGTTTTATCTTCCTTGCTTTCTGGATATTATAAACTTTAAATGTTATGTCCACCAATTGCTATGTCCACCAATTGGAAAGGATTTATTCCCAATGCCCCTATCTAAATGCTGAAGTTTCTTTCTAATATCTGGGACTCTTTGTCCAATAAAAGTCATGTTCACCATCCACACATTTTCTGATGCCTCTGGGTCAGCATCAGTGTACCTTTCATAGGCCTGTTAGATCCTCTCTAAAAATCATAAGGATCCTCATCTGGCTTTTTTTGGAACAGCCAGTATTATCATATTCAGGCTCTTTTGCTTGGGTATCCCTTTCTTAAGCCCTTCTAAAATGCATCTTCTATAATGTTCCAGAAATGCAAGGTCCCCACTATTCAGGTCCCAATCATCTGTCTCTGTCAAAGGAATTTCCCCAGCTGGATTGAGGGTTCACATTAGGATTCTCTTGGTGGAAGTGTTCAGCCTCTTTGTTAGCTTTATTTATAACCAGCCGTCTTTCATCTGCAGTTAACAAGATGTTAAGGAGAGCCTGTACATCTGCCCAGTTTGGATTGAGTGGCAAAAATGGAGGTGATAAGACCTACCTTTTTCTGAGGATCCTCCTTATAGGAGAGGTTGGAATTCTTCCAATTCAGTAAGTCTGAAGTGGAAAATGGAGCATGGGCCCAATAGTAGCCAGTTGGCTGAACTTTCTGATTTAATCCACCTATAAGATATTGCCTCCAAGGGACTGTCTTGCCCCTGATTGGGAGGCTTCCTGGCCAAATTTGGTGCCTTGATGGATCTTCAAGGGGGATACCCATCCTTCATCATACAGGAGTGGGACCTTTGGCTTTCTGGGCCCCATTTCAGGGATAACTAGCAGTGGAGGTGGTGATGGAGGAGGTCCTCCTGCTCCTAACCCTGTGTCCTGTGGGTTCAAGGCATTAATGAAGCTTATTTCCTCATTCTTGTTTTCTTCCTGTGTCTTTCAGGAAGAGGTTTTGAGGCCCCCTCCCTTCTCTGCACCATCAAGCACACCTCTGTCTCTGGTGAAAATCTATTATGCAATGATACAAACACCTTTACATAACAGACTTCTTCCCATTTGTATATCTGTTGGAAATACTGTTCCAATTGCATAATATTACAGTAATCTAGGGAACCATCCATGCACCACATTTCCTTGCAATCCAAAACATATGTAGGCCATACAGTGTTATAATAATAAACTGATACCTCCTTAGACATTGGATAATAGCTGTATGCACTCCAGCCTGCTAAAATTCTACCCAGTGGGCTCCCTCCAGGAACCAACACAAAATGGCCCCTGTTGGCCCAAATGCACAGCAGGCCCAACTTATGACCAGAAGAATGCAGACAACCTGGGAACACATAAACAAAACTGGAATCCATGATTCCATTATTCCAACAAATGCTCACAAGCAAGTTTTCTGCCAACCAGTCTCACAAACAGTGGCCCCCAGGCAATGGCCTCCCCAAAACTCAGCCAGTCCTCCTCATGCCCAAGTGGCCAGGAAAGAAGGGAAAACAAAGAGAGCAGCATTTCCATATACTCCACTTTATATAATCTGGCCCAAAATTCTCTGTGTGGCAGAAGAACCTAGGAGGGTATTTCCCTCCATCATGCTGTGCCACCTATTTGCAGGGGTATCTATTCATGCACAGTCCTCATCTTCCCAACCCCTCCCCCATCTCTGGGAGAAGGTGTCGAGACTCTCATGCTTCTTCTGGAGTCCCTGCTCCCCTCTACCTGATGATCCAGCCAGACCACCCCTCATTACAAGCTGACATCACCCCCACCTTGGCTCATTTCTTTGACTGTGACTTTTATTTCTTGGTGAGCTAAGGCAGCCCAGCTTAGGCTTTCCTGTTGCTTCTTCTGCCCTAAGCACGTCCTTGTTTAGTTGTCCTCAGCTTTAATAATTATACTCTCAAAATAAAAATAAAACAAAAAGGAAGTTAAGGTTAGGCAACTATGTGCAACGCTGCCAGAGAGCCATTTGGGTATTTTGCCTTTAAAAAGTTCCTCTCTATCTGCATTTTCTTGCTTCCCAGCTGCTTCCCCACAGTCACAAATGCACATGGGAAAGCACATGGGGAAAAGCAGTAGAAATATGCTTACATACACATATACTTATTTTTGAACATTGATAAAGGTATGAATTTGCATGTGTATAATGATTAGATAAATATGTTTATGTGGACACTATATGTAGAATTTATTTTTCACACTTCTTGATAAATAAGATATATACAATGATTTAATAAATACATGCTCAGATATTTAATAGTTAAGTACAGTTGTTAAGGCACCTGGACATTATGAAAAGTTTTTCCCACCAAAATCTCATCAGGTCAAGCTGAGAGTGGTCCTGTCCAGTGCTGTGCCCTAGGGCACCGATGGGAACACATGCCCAAGGGAGCAGCACAAGCCAGTGGTGAGAATGGATGAAAAATATGAGAAAGTGATGGTAATGGAATTGAATCAGCATTGAATACTCAGTGTATAACAGGTGAACACTGTATTTCAAATTACCTCCAGAGGAAAATTGTTCCTTGTTCCCCAAGGTTAAGAGCTCTCTCTCCAATATGGACTAGACTACATGGGCATAGACTACCATGCAGGCATATTTGGAGTCTGTGTAGATATTAACCTTCTTTCCCTGGGGCAGTACTAAGGCATTTGTGAGGGCTATCAACTCATCCTTTTGTGCTGAGCTTCCCAGTACAAGCTCTTGGAATTCTATTACCTTGTCTATGGTGACTACTGCATAATCCACTTGTCATTAGCCATTGTCCATGAAACTGTCCTATCTGTATATAGCTCCCAGTCTGGTGCTGCCATCAGCTGGTCCAGTAAATCCAGCCTTGGTCAGTTATTTCCAAGCAGTCATGCTGGAGTGGAGGGCTGAGTCTTTCTCTAAGTCCAGGATCAGAGTAGCCAGATTTGTGGTAGTCTGCAAAGTAATGTTGGGGTTGTCCAACAGAATGGACTGGTATTGGGTTGGCCAAAAAATATGTTAAGTTTTTTCCATAAAATAAAACAAATTTTCCATTTTCACCATAAGTATTGATTTGGCTATTTTTAGTATGCCCGCTATCTTCTGTGTGGTGTAACATTGATTTTTCTCAATTAATGTCCCAATTTGATTGCTATCAACTTCAACTGGTCTACCTGACCATGGAGCATCATCCAGAGAGAAATCTCCAGCCTGAATCTTCACAAACAACTTTTGACATGTTTGATCAGTCACAGCACCTTCTCCATTCACTGCAAAAATCTTTTTATACATTTATGTCTTTACTTTCCTTGAAATAATAAAACAAAATATGCTGAAAAAGTTGCTTATTTTGTTCCATCTTCAGTGTTAAAATGGCTACATATTGAGAAATAATAAAAACTAAATATAAATAAATAAATAAAATGGCTACAGAAAAATTCACCAATTTTGATGTTTTTTAAAAATGGATGCTGATATGACAGCTGTTGCTATAGAATCTAACAAAATTGTTTGGAATGAAGTTAAAGACAACTAAGCACTACTAGAACCACAATGTGGAAAAAAAACCCAAAATTTTTGCCAACCCAATATTTTCCTATGCACCCTCAGCCAATCCTCCTTTCTGTTCCAATAGAGTTAGTCCCTGGTGTGAGATCAATACTGTAGTGGGCTGCCCCAAAGTAAACTTCTCAGCTTCCTGTGAGATGTCACAGGTAGCTGCCACTGCTCGAAGACATGGTGGCCATCCCTTTGTTGTGTGATCCAGCTTCTTTGAGAGACAGGCTATGGGTCTGGGATGTTTCCCAAAGTCTGGGTTAGTAAACTCAGTCCAATCCCTTGCCTTTCATGAATGTATCATTTGAAAGATTTCTGTAAATTGGACAATCCTAGTGTGGGAGCTGAAACTAGCTTTCTTTCAACATATCAAATGCTACCTGACACTCTCTTGTCCATTCAAAAGCTTCAGAGTCCAGGCCTTTCAAGGAATTGTATGGCGGTTTTGCCATATGTTCAAAGTTTGGAATCCAAATTCAGCAAAACCCTGTAATCCTTAAGAACCCATAGAGCTGTCTTCAATTCTTTGGTGTTTTTATTGTAGTGATGGCTTGCTTTCTATCCACCATCAAGCTGCTAGTACCCTGTTTCAGTTGAAATCCCAGGTGTGCCACTCCTGTGTGAAATTCTGAAATCTGGGCCTTGAGAGGTGATATCTTATATCCCTTTTCTGCCAAATGTGATTGTGTTGAGCAAACAGTCCTTGTAGGTATTGTGAGCTATCAGTATTCCATCTATATATTGCAGAAGAACTCCTGATTTCAATAGAATATCCCTTAAGTCCTTTGCTAATACTTCCCCAAATATAGCTGAGGAGTCCTTTGGAGCATGGCTTTTGTTTCTGGGTCCTGCTATTCAAAGGTGAACAGTAGTTGAGCCTGCTGATGTATTGGAATGCAGAAAAAGGCTTCCTTCAAGTCTAGGACTGAAAACCATTTGCTATTTCCAGACACCATGCTCAACAGAGTATAGAGGTTGGGCACTGTAGGATGAGTGTCCTGAACAATGTCATTTATAGCTGTAAGATCTTGTACAAATCGATATTCATCAGAGTGAGGCTTTTTGGCTGGCAAAATGGGAGGGTTATAGGGAGACTGGCATTACCAAAATAGTCCTTATTTTAAGAATTTTTGTAATATTGGTTGAATCTCCTCTAAAACCTCCTTTTTAAGGGGGTACTATTTCTTCCTTGGGGTTCATGCCTCTTCTTTTAGGTTAATTTTTGCGGATTGGATATTAATCACTTTACCTGGGGTTCCATCAATCCAAACAGTTTGATCAACCTATTCATAGATCTCAGGTGGAAAGAATTCACCTCTGGGACTTTCTGGGCAAGTTAGGAGTGCCTGGAGCTGGAGAGCATGTTCCAGTGGGACCTCCACACATAACTGTTGCTTTTTAGGAGAAAAAGACTTGTTCATGCAATTTGTAAAGTAAATCTTGGCCCAGTAGTGGAATAGGGCAGTCTGGCATGTAGAAAACACTATGTACAAACTTTTGATCCCCAAGCTGGCATTCTAGGGGTTGAAGGAACTCCTGTTTTTGTAATTGTCCAGTCATTCCAATTACCATTACTTCATCTGGACTTTTATTGGTTAATTTTCTATTCAGCACTGAGTATGTAGCTTCCATATCTACAAGGAAATAGATTGGCTTGTTCCCCACTATCAACTGAAAGCAGGGCTCCTGTAGGAAAATAGTAATAGGTCTGAAGATATCCAAGGGAACCCCTGGGCCTCCAAATTCATCATCAGAATCCCCTCTGATTTAAGCATTTCTCAGCTAGGGTTTTTGTCACCTCTGTTCTTCTTTTTGAGTTTCAGGCACTCCCTTCTCCATTGGCCTTCCTTCTTGCAAAGGGCACATTGGTGCCTAGTGGGCTTCTCTTTGCCTTTAGAGTCCTGTATCTCCTTCTGGTCTCACCTCCTGTTTCTTTTTTTTTTTTAATTACTTTATTGTTGTTCATTTACAGTTGTCTGCATTTTCCCCCACCACTCCCCCC
>VMDR010025100.1:0-14668 GCA_007922815.1 Macrotus californicus | reverse complement strand
CTTCAGTTCAGAAATTGTATTCTTCATTTCCTCTTGGCCTTTGTTGAAATTTTCCATTTCTTTTTGCATGTTGATATAGTTTGCAGTGAGTTCATTGTAGCTTCCCTATAGTTTTTGGTAATTCTCTGTGAGCTCATTGAGCTTCCTCATAACCATTGCTTTGAACTCAATATCTGGTAATTGACTTGCCTCTGTTTCATTTAACATTCTTTCCGAGGCTTCCTCCTTCCCTTTCGTTTGGGGATTTTTCCTTTGTCTGCCCATGGTTTGTGAGACTCTTCTTGTTAGCCTCTGCTTTTTAAATTGATCTATTCTGACTCCTTGAGTTTTGATTCTTGAATAAAAGGCATTATCAACCCTCATCAGAGACAGAGAGAAGTAAGAAGGGAGAGCTTCTCTTTAATTTCTAGGCTATCTATACAACATCTGGTAGCACTAGAAACAACAGGAAATGCTGCAGAGGATGTGACTGATTACAGATAACGCGGTTTGGTTAATACTGGTGTCTGGATTTCTTCAGAACTAAAAACTGCCAGGGAGATCATCTTTTTCAGTGTCAGTCAAGTGTGGGTGGCTCTCATGGTTACACAAGAGATACTTTCATAGGAACGTGGACGTGGCAATGAATAACACAGTCAGAAATACACCAGTCTTTCCAGGATCTACTCTACATGCCAGAAACTGAAGGTCTATCCAGTACCAGAAATTGAAGGTCCGTCTATACAATCCAGAAACTGAAGGTTGGCCTTTACAACAACCAGAAATGGAAGGTCAGTCTCTACAACAACCAGAAATTGAAGGTCAATTTATTCAGCAACTAGCCTACATTCTTCAAAAATTGGTAAAGTTGTGAAATACAAAGAAAAACTGAAAAAACTGTTCCAGATTTAAAAAAATAGAGACATGACCACTAAATGCAATCTATCATCTGAACGGATTTCTGTACTAAAGAAAAAAATGCTATAAATGACATTATCAGGTCAAGTAACAAAATTGAGTTATAGCCTGTGGTTAGGTTGAAATATTGCATCGATGTTAAATTTCCTGACTATGATTATTATACTGTGGTTACAAAATGAGAATCTCCTTATTCTCAGGAAAGATATTCTAGGGTATTAAGGGCATGGAGTAAGCAGCCTACTCAATGATTCCAGAAAAAAAAATAGAGAGAGAGAATATGATGAAGAAAATGTTCAAAACTAGTAAATCTGAATAAAAGATAACTGAAGTTATTTTGAACTATTGTTATACCTGTAAGTTTGAAATGATAGTTCCAAATAAAAACTTTTTTAAAAAAACAGAAACCCACTCTTTCAAGATCCTTTCAACCCTCATAATTGTATCAAAGAAAAAGTATCAGTTTGGGGCTAATATATCTTCAACACTTTTTTAACACTTGCTAATCTCCCTTTTTAATAAACAGAGGGCAAGCCTCAGGCAGACTTTGGCAAGCAATGGTTACTCGCTGGAATTTAATAATACCATTTGTTTTCATTATACTTACTTTTGCATTTACTTTCTATTTATGGCAAATGGGGCAGCTTTCCCTGTATGGTAAAATATAAAATCACCTTTTAAATACATTTATATAATTAAAAAGAAGTTAATGTAAAGAAAAACATTAATATAAAAGTACAAGTGGGATAAAGATGTGCTGTTTAATCATGAATTGCCTGACATTTAGGAAGTGCTGGTTTATTCTAATGGCCCTGTTTTACAGAAAGGAAACTGAAACTCAGAACTTTGGGTGGCTTGTCTGAGATCACCAGTTCCTAGTCATGAGGATGGGGCAGAAAGTCCACCAGAGCACATTGTCACACAACTCCGGTCACAAGAGTGCTGAGCTCACAGGGGCATCATCTATCACTTTCACACACGCAAACCAGTTATCCGTTTTGCAAATCAGGCAGCTCACAGCAAAAGCAGCTCTCACCCTTGGCTCAGGTCTGTGACATTGGAACAGTCTTGTTTCTTCTTGTCTCACTTCCCAAGCGGCCAGTGGAACAGAGCGCATTGTTCCTAGTTAATTTATAGACAAACACAAAACATTCTTTTTTAAAAGCACTGGTGTGAGCCTAGAATCTTGGAAACTTAGAAGAACAGCTGGCTCCACCTTGTAAATAGTTTCAGAAATATTTGAAGGGAGCAGAGCTGAGCCTTCCTGTGTCTAAGGCACCAGCCCTGTATCCCAGCTCTCACCCTTAAGATTGCTGAAGTTGACAGATAAAATATTTCCCTTGTTCTCTTGTGCTCTTATTCGCACTCAACACTATTTTTCATAAATCTGTAGGTGGATTTTTTTGGCCTCCAGTTAAGAATGAGAGTTGTTGGGGTGAGTGCTAACGTGCAGGTCTGACCTAGTCTCTCCACTCCCATCAGGGAATTCAACATCATTCACAAGAAAATTCCCTCTGCTAACAAGAGCTCCAGAGGAGGAAAGGTGACAGCTTTCTGGGACCCATTCTGGGCTCTCCCACTGTGACTGGCACGACAGCCTTCCCCTAGCCACTTAATCCACCTGAGCAAACATGTGTGCCTGCTTCTCCTGGTCTCATTGTTCTCTCCTCCATGGGGAGCAAATGGCCTCCAGTCCTTGGAAATAATTATTTGTTAAAAGGATTTGTACCATGATTTAATCATGCCAGTGCCTTTACTAATAATACAGTCTGCATATCCATCCACTAGAACAGTAATTGACTTGGTTGGTCAAAGTATTTAAATGTTGCAATGTGCCCCCTCCGTGCTAGTGCCCTCCTCACAGTGCATTCAGAGCTTTGGGTTCTGCTTCCCTATACAGGCATTGGTTGACTTGGTTTGAAGTTTCAGAATCTGTGTAGACAGCATTGGACACCTTGTACTCACTGCCTTACAGACATGCACTTGAAGCATTGGCAGCTTGAAAGGTATCAAAGAACCTCTATCCCAGGTGAAGGCATCAGTGCCCACATGTGGGCAGTGGCTGTGGGATGGTGGTACCACTCAATGCCTTCAAAAGTGGCCACAACAACCAGGGAAGCTGTAGCAAAAATCACATGAGGATATTGGGTATGAGCCCTCTTTTCATACCTTCCATACCTTCCGTGAATAAATAGATGAGCTTCCAAAGTTGCTATAGGTCCTGTGTTTGCAGGCAGTTGAAAGAGATAGACGCCTTGAATGATTATTTAAAATCTAACCCACAAAGGCTTGTATTGTCTGGAAAATGGAATTTTATGCTGTTACAAATGAGTTTCGAGACTCCCAGACCAACTCATGGAAAAATGGCCTGGACCCTCTCACTTCTTTCTCACATTTCTCGTTAACTCCTGTCCCATCCTATCATCCTTGCCTTTCTTCTTGTTCCAGGTTATCCACACCGGTATTCCCTGATGATAAATGTAAATGGTCTTTTATGTGTTTGAAGATGATTGCCAGTTTCTCCTGACTACCTCTCCCCAGAGTGCGCTCACCCAGTTTTCCCATCATCGTGCATGAAATAACATTTCCCTCATAGACGTCATCTTTGTGTTTCCCCCTCTGAGCTTTTGTGTCATTTTTCTTATCACTTTAAAGTTGTTGAGTCCATAACAGAGTACAGTATTTTGAGGGTGTGTGGCAGTCAGTGCAAAAATGCCCAACATTTTGGCTTTCTTGGGAACCCAAACCTCCCACAGTATGCCAGGATCCCGTGGGCTCTCCAGGCCAGGGCAAATCTGGTCTGGGACCTGTGGAGTCCTAGACATGCCCTTGGTTGTTCACTCCAACCGTACAACATTTTAGAGAAGAGGTGACATAGGAAGGACCTGGGAGAAATATCCTATGACTTTGTAAGTAGAAATTCCAGTTTAGCACAATACTAGGTCCCTTGGTAGTCCAGAGGACCACAAAATGTTGACCAGGTCCTCAAGCCCCACTGGAGAACCAAATTAACTACTATGGGAAATCAGCCATATAGGTCATTCTGGGACTTGCAAAACTCCTACAATGTAATCTACTTATCTGAGGCTGTTGTGTGGAATGATTTTGGGACACTAAAAGATCACAGAGAGATGCCCTCCTCCTTAGCACTATGAGGGAATTTTTACACTGTGCCCAGCAATGTCAATTTACCTAACACATTTGAGCTTTATTTAGCAATTCTGTGTAAGAATTACTCTTCCCACCTTGGGTAGTGACAGAATTCAGTACTCGTGATGACACTGAAATCCAGAAAAGCAGAAAGAGGACAGGGGGACGTGGGGAAGTAGAGGGTCCTAAGAGTGAGTTTCTATGTGATTCTGTGTCTGTGGTGGTCTCAGAACTGTCCCGGGCCCTGACTGTCACAAGGCCAGCTCAGGACTTGAACGTTCCCCATGACAGTTTTCAGGAGTCAGCCCCAAGTTCTCAGATCTTCTTGGAAGTTGATGTGTGGGTGTTCATATGGTTGCACCTTGGACAATGCACCCGGATGGGGGGAGGAATTATTCTCTAAACAGAGTTTTATGCTCATCATTGGAAACCAGTAAGTCTAGACTCTCACTCTACACATGAGGAAACTGAGGCCCAGAGAGGGTAACTGGACCAAGGTCAGGCAACAAGTAGTGGCAGAACCAAGAATAAAACTGACTTCTTTTTCTTGCTCTTTGAAAATACTAGAGCATCAAACCACTAAACGGGACAGGAGAAATTCCTTCCTCTCTCTATCTAGACCTTTGTGATGGAGGAGAGCACATCATCTGCCATTTTCTGGTTCAGCTCAGACAGCAAGTGCCAGGTGGGGAGGTGGGAGGCCGTACTGAACAGTGAGCGTGTGTACATTTCAACTTCTTTCTTTGCATTTTGGCTCCACTTAACAATGTGTTACCTCTTCTCAGAGTACTTTATATCATTGCAGGATGCCAAGAATGACATCAACACCTATTAAAACCTAATGTTTCACATTCTCAGCTGTAAACATTAACATTGCTTAGTTTCCAGATATAAACTCAAAGTCATTCTGAAGTTGGATGGTTTCTTTCCAAGAAAGTTGGTGTTACTGTAATGAAATTTACCTAATTAATCTCCTTAAGGACGGTTAATAAAGACCTCAACGTTCTTCTTGTAATCAGAGCAAGGCAATCTGTGGGTTCATTTTTGGAGAGACCATAACTTTCCAAATAAATCTTAGTAAAGCTTTCCAGACAGGGTACTTGAGCTATTTCCCCACTTGGCTGGCTTGCTTTCAGACTTAACTAGCTCAGTGTAAACTTCTCTAGAACCTTGGGGTGTATTTATATTCACCTGCGACCTTGGACTCCAATGCCCAGGGTCACTGTTCTTGATGCCAAGAACTCATATCCAAAGTAAATTTGAACGAGTCACCGATGGAAACTGTTGGTCTGCCATACTTCAAAGCCAAACCCTCCCTGAGTACTAGCTGCACTCTGTGTGCACGGACCGTCTTTTGATTCTTGTACAACACTTTGGTTGCACTGAGCAGTGAGTATGGAGAAAAGTTACAGTCACTGGCTGACCCTAAAAGAGCTGTCCACATGGATGTACCCAAGAATTTCTCCTTTCAAAGGAGCACAGAGCTCACATCAGAGGAGAGGAAGCCACACAAGGGAATAAGAGAAACCCCTGCCTGTTTCCTGGCTCTGAGTTCAAGGGGGCTGGAGGAACGGCACCCACAGTAAGAGTCATCTTAAAGACAGCCTTCTGCAAAGGTGTTGAGGAAGGGGTAAAGTTATTAACCCTGCAACTGGGGGTCTAACAGGTACAAAGGCAGTCACTGGGTGGGAGCCTTGGGACATAAGGGTATGGAAGACTTTGGAAAGTTAGAGAGAAAGCTTAGGAATGTAGCAGGAATCAGTTTTCAAAATTGGGGCAGCTGGTCACTGAGAGACAAAAAGCCAAGGGTAACTTGAGCCTCAGCCCTCGAATACAGAGCTGTATCTGTTTAAGTCTCTTACTGACTCAGGACATGATCAGACTGAGAAGCCAGGTGGGGCTGGGTTTACAGATGGCAAATGGAACAAAGGGTGTCAAGGCAGGTCACATGTGAGGCCTGACACCATCTCAGCAAAGACGGCCCTATCAAGTCCCAGAAGTCCAGTGACCTAAGGAGGCTTTTCAAGAACAGAACCTCTCCACTACCACTGCCCTCATCCCACCCATGGAAGAATTTTGTTCAGGCCTTGATGTGTAACATTCTAGAGTAATTCATCCCTAAAAGTTCATGGCAGCCATCCTCTGCTCTCCAGCCCTCACTTCCCTTATGAGGGGTCTTACATCTGGGGCTAGGCTCAGCCTTTGTTGACATTGCTGGTTTCATCATTTGTGTCCCACACTGGACTGCGACTATACGAGAGCAAGGAACAGATCTGTTTCTAGATCAACATCCAACACAATGCTGGCACTCAATAGATATGTGATGAATGAATGAATAATGGTGGCAAAGTATTACTATGCTCAAGTATTCATTTCCTCCTTCCCTGTAACACATTCTTTTGGGCTTGGCCATGTGACTTGCTTTGGCCAGGGAAATACGAGTTAGCATTACATAGCCATCTCTGAGCAGCAGGGAAGTGAGAGTGCATGGCGTGGCTCAGCCTCTTCTGCTTCTGCTGTGCCTGCCACAAGGCTGCATGTTGCAGGTGGGGAATGCACCTGAGGCCTGAGTCTCAGAGCAAGAGGATGCAAGAAGCTGACCGAGAGTCTGCCCCCAGCCTGGGGCAGAGCCAAGGCCAATCCATTGCTCTCCGGTAGCGTTATGGAGAAATGAATGATCACTGCTATAAGCCACGTGCATTTGGGAATTGTTTGTTATCATGGCAATAGCCCCAAGAGGAATGAGGTATCTCCCACTGAATTTCACACACATACTGGCCCCGCTGCTTCCAGTTCCTCCCTCTCACCAGAGCTGGAGCAGATGACAAACACAGTTGCCTTGCCCCCACACCACAGAGCAAGTGGCTTTTCCGCTTGGCTCTCAAAAAAACTACTCAGAGCTTCCTCCAACCCTGATAAACCTAATGGTTAACTGTCAAATCTGTTTACAGTGAAAAGCAAGTTTACATATCATATTTTAAACATTTACGCCATTTTAAAATAAATACAAGCCCAAAGCTGGTCTGGTCCCCTCTCTTACTTCACCTGCCCGGGAAGCACGTTCTTTGCAGTTTTTCAAAAAAAAACCAGACTATAACTCCAGTGTTGAAGCTGTAGCATTGTCTAGAATCTCAAATGAACTGATTGGAATCTCAACGTTGCTGCCCTCTACACCAGTGCTCAGTTGATCTTGGGAAGAACTTTGAGGATAAGATGTGCACAGACTCTGGGCACCAGCAAAGGCAGGGTGAAACCAGAGTGGAGACTCTGTATTCTCTGCTCAGTTCCGTCATTACTCCTGAAGGCTGTCTATATGATATTTCAACTTTTGATGAAAAGTGGAAAGAAGGCAGGCAGATCTATGAGGCAATAAAGAGCCAAATATCTAGAAACAACTAAATGGTTTGTATCTTTATCAGAGTCTGAAATCACACCTACCCTCAAGCTCTCGGCCCCCATCAATGGACTCCTTGACAGTCCACAACACTTTCAAAGGTCACATATTTAAAATTAATCATTGCGTAACACCCTAGACATGGGTTCCTTCCCTCCATGTCTCTTACTGGTCAATGGCGCCCTGTCCACCTAGTTGTCCAACCCTGAGACTTGGGGTCTTGCTGGATGCTTGTTGTCCCACTGCACCCGCATTCATGTGATTAGCAAGCCTTGAAGTGCAACCCCAAATTCTTTGTGGAAGAGAGCTGGCTGTGAATAATTTATATCTACATATATAAATAAAGGTCCTACTTCTAGTGTCTCAGAAATTTTCCTAACACTCCTTCCCCTCATCCCACTCGGCCGCCCACCCTCATTGTCCCAGCACACCTCCACCACGGTAAGGACCACCTAACCGAATCTGCATCCAGTGTAGCTGCTGCCCATCCACCCGCAGGGTGTCCTTCAGACCGTACCCTTCCAGGCAAGCCCACAGTAGCTTTCCATTGGTTGTAGAATAAAGTTCCAACTTTGACTGGCTCAGGAGAACTTGGTGAGTGGAACTCTAGGAATTTTCCAGGCTCATCTCCCAGTGTCCAAATTGACCATTTTGAACACGCTGCGTTCTTTCTCCCTGGAAACACAGTGTTTGATGAGGGGATCCCTGCTCATCCCTTGCGACTCAGCCCAAGGGCCTTGTTCTCTGTGAAGGCTGCTCTGATACCTCCACCCTACGTTGTCCAAAGCTCTGTTACAGCCCCAACAGCATTGCTTTTCATGATGTGTTTACTCATGTGTCTCCTCTGTCAAACTATGAGTGATGTGAAGCACGCAGCCTGCCTGGGTTACCTCTCTAACTGCAGGTCCAGGCACATGACATATGCTCTGTCAACATCATTAAATAAATGGAGGAATGAATATTGGAATTAATTTTCTAGCCATAGCCTATGTATCCTTAAGCGGATAAATGACTTAGCATATTAATTTTTCTACCCATAAATGAAAACCAGAATGGGAATCAACAGGCAAAATTTTTAAAAATCCTCATACAAGGATATTTTCATTGATTTTAGAAAGAGAGGAAAGGAGAGAGCGAGAAAGAAAACATCAATATGAGAGAGAAACATCAATTGGTTTCCTCCTGTATGTGCCCCACCTGGGGATCAAACTTGCAACCCAGGTATGTGCCCTGACCAGGGATTGAACCTGCAAACTTTTGGTATACAGGACAACGCTCCAACCAACTGACCACCCAGCCAGAGCTGAATTTTTTTAAGCAATGTTCTTCTGAATGGAAAGACAAAAAATTATGCCATCCCAGCATGATTTCTGTATGGACAGCGACATCTGCTATGGAACTGGAACCTGAGAATGTGATATGCTGGCCTGCAGCATGGACGGCCCAGTGCAGCAACGTCACAACACGGATAGTAGAGAGGGAGGTGTCTAGAGCCTCAGCTCTTTCCTTGGCAATGAGGAAGCTTAAAAGCTCATTTTGGAGAGTTCCCCAGACTTCTCTTTCATGGACAGTGTAGTCACTAAGAGCATAAACTTCGGAACCAAAACTCAAGGTTCGAGTCTCAGCTCTAGCACTTCATAGCTCTGTGACTGTAGGTGAGTAACCTAACCTCTCTGTGCCTCAACTTTTCTCACTGAAAAATTAGTGTGTTAAGAGCACCTACCTCATAAATTATTATAAGGACTAACTGAATTAGTATAGATAAAGTACTAAGGACAATTCCTCGTATAACATAAGAGCTCATTAAGCCTTATATTTCCCCCAAACTATTAAGATATATCTTCTACATATCAGAGATGGTTAGATCCACTCTAAGTGGCATTTCTCCTACATAATCAAGCATTTGTGTATTTCTCTCTTTCCTCATCATTAATTACTATCCAAAGTTTAACAAAAGCCACACAATTTTCACAATGTGTACTATAAGGATTCAGAGAAATAGATCCAAGATATAGAGCTTTAGGAAGTTTGTTCCCAGCTCCCTGTTTTAAATACCCTCCACCTTTTGTCCAGGGATGATCAGGCCAGGAAGGGTGAGTCCAGGAAAGTTGAGTCCAGGAGACCCTGAGCACCCATGGTGTGTGTGCCCAATGCCACTGTGCCATCTAGTGGACACAGGGCTCAGCCGCCGTTTGAAGCCCTCTCAGAGGAGCTGAATCCAGGGAAGGGTTTACCATGCCTGTCCTGGTCCAGCTGGCCAGTGCCTGGATGATCTCATAGCACCACCTTGTGCACCCGCAGCTCTAACCATCTAGGATCTGGGACACCAGGAATCCCTTTTTCATGCTGAGACCTCTACCAGTGACCTCAGCTGACCCATCTTCCATCACAGCCATCTTTGTAGAAGCAGGCAATGAGGAAAGGAATGAAAATGGGCATGGCAGTATTTATAAAAGTAGGAAAGAAGCTAGCCAACATTCACCTATGTTGTAATGAGAATACACCAAGCAAGCCAGCCAGCAAGACGTGCCAACGCTTACTAACTTTTTGACCTCCATTTCTGGCTTCAGCGCATCTTGGCCCAAGGATTCCTGGGGCTGACGAGGGCTGAGCTCACTGAGGGCCCAGTCCCACTTTATTGAAGTGTTTTTAGGGGAGGCCAACTGCTCTTTGTAGATGATTAAAAGCTTATCCCCAGAAGGCAAGTAAACACTCCCCTGCCAATAACTCCACTCTGGCATGCAGGGCAAGGCGTATTGAACACCGTAATGGGGAGTGAGTATCCACATAAAACCCAGTCAAAGGTAAGGTCTGCCTTGAAGGGGTGCTTGAATAACCTACCTCGTCTTTATTTTCTGTACAAAGTTCCTGGCCATGGTAACCAGGCAGACAAATATTAAACTTGAAAGACAATGGGTTTGGAATCAACAACGAACTGAAATCACTTCCTTGGGCCTCGGTTCAACACATTCTAGCAAGAGACATATTCACCAATAAGATGGCAGTGAGTTTAGCCACATCTTGTCCAAAATGCAGGTTCTTTGGGTGATCCATTTATTTCATGGTCCTTTCAAAATTTCATACAATTATTAGAAAGAGTAAAGTCTTTGGGACACTTTTTGTCCCAGAACACTTAATTTTTGATGAAAAGAAAAACTCCAAATCAAGAAAAGGATTCAAGTAGAAAAGATATAAAAATGTTTCAAAATAAAGGTTAAAAAAAGGAGCAAGGAGTGAGACTTACAGTCCGGCGAGAAAGTCTGGACGTGCAGGCAGAACCATATTCCTTTCCCTTTTTGCTAGTTCTTTTTAAAGACTAATTAGAGAAAATACACTGAATCAAGGCACCATTTTATTAAAAAAAAAAAAAAAAACACTAAAGGAGGAGCAGCTACTGAACTGTCCTATTTATACCAGAGAGGTCTGCAGGAAGGAGGAGCATCTCGCCCCATCTCTTTGGTGACTAGCTGTCCTGAGACAGGAAGCTCCATTTACGTCCGTGGATAGTCCTCTGTGGACACAGGTCCCTGAGAGTCTAGAGCTTGGAGAGCCGGATTGCAGGCCAACCTCCTTCAACCCCCACCCTTCATCTTACAACAGTTCAGCCCCAAAGAGGTCACTCAGCTAGTGAAGCAGGGCTGGGAGTCAAGATTCTAAAGCTCATGTTCTTCATTTCTCAGAGAAAATTCACTTATTTGTTCATTTATTCTTTCATGTCGTTCAAAAATAATTTTTGAGCTGCCACAAAATGTGAAGATATCACAGTGAATAAAATATAGCCCTGCCCCAAGTGAGTCTGTCATCCAGTAGAGAGAATAGACAAGCACATAATGTCACGAAGCGGAGTGGTGAGTTACTGTAGGTGTGGTCAGATGCTATGGGTACATGACAGAGGTCATCCAAGTCGGCTCTGGGGTGTAGAGGACGTTTTCCTTAAAAGATTTGACACTGAATCCCAAAGGGTGAGTAGGAGTTATTCAAAAGACAGAGGGAAAAGTGTTCTAGTGACCTCTCCAGACAGGGGAGAATATGATAATTCAGGGGGCTGCAAAATTTTGATATCAAAGCAAAAGGGTCTGTATCTACATTGTATGTGTGTGTGTTCTGTGTGGGGAAGGGAGCAGCGTAGAGTGGAAGCGGTGATGAGTCCACGAGACAGGCTGCAGCCAGATCATAAGGGCCTTGAAAACCATGCTGAGGAGTTATGATTTCAGCCTGAGGGTGATGAAAAGCCCGTCAAAGATTCTGTGATGAGACTTAACATGCGTTTACAAAGAGAACCCTAGCAGTAGTGTGGGGTGTGAATTGAAAGGGAACAGGGCTAAAATTCAGGATTGTTTCAAGAAAGAAATAGCTTTGTTTCCCCAACTACAATAGTTTCTGTAAATATTGATTATCATTAGATGTCTTTTATGGGAAGAGGGAAAAATAAGGTGAGTGGAGCCAGCGAACCCTCTCGAAATCCACACACCCTCGGTGGTTCCAGAGGGTCTGCCCCATGGACGTCCTGCTCATGCCTGTGACCCTTACCCTGGTTACAACTTTTTGGACCAGAGGTAGCATCGGATCTGAGCCACCCATCCGGGACCTACAGTGTCGTCTAGTGTGTGGTTCGTGGCAAAACTGCCCATGAGGAATGACACAAAATTAATCAAATCCTACTCTGAGGAATTTGAACAGGAAATGTACAAAGAGGATTGAGCAGTGGCTGAAGGAGCAGAAGTTGAGTAAGTTATTAAAACAAAGACAGAGACTGTCTGGACATGGTGCCAATTTGCCCATGCTGCTGATGGGACACAAGAATAACCTAGACATTGGGCCTCTCCATTCCCAAAGCACATCCGTCTGGGTGAACCCCTGTTCTTCTTGGTGCTCATGAGACTGGGCCCTCTGGTGGGATTCTTTTCTTTCTCTTTGTCTCTGTGGTAACCTGACAACAGTGCCTTGTTAGGGCAAGTGAGTGTCCTTCTGCTCCTGGTAACAAAGAAAGGTGACAAACACTGGTATCTAGGGGGCCAGACCAAGGTTGAGATTAGTTGATGCAAACTCAGACTCATCAGCATTTACTGACTGGCAGTATCTCCCACCGTGCCGTTTCTTAGTCTCATCTCGAAGAGAGCTATAGGGCTCATAGGTCTTCATCCTGAGGTGACAAGTCTATGGAAGGTGTCACAGAAGCACCCTGATCAGAGTCAGGAAAACCTGGGGCTCATCATAAGCACCGTAGAGGCAACCTGTAGGTGCCAGAAACAGCAGGCTCCACCCCTGAGGCCTGCCCTGGGGCTGGGAAGAGCCACAAGCACATGCACAGTGACCTGTTTCTGGGCACAGGGCCAGGCCCGCACCTCCCAGGTACCAGTCTCACCATCTTTCAGTGTCACTGCACAAGCTGTAGGTTATACAGAGAGATCAGAGAAATGTTCTAAAGGAGCTGGTGGAAGTGATGATGACTCAGGAAACACCGCCAACACGTAGGTACAAATGCACATTTGTTGGGCACCCACACTTTGCCAGGCCCTGCCCCAGGCATTAGTGGACATCACCTGTAGCCACGACACAGCCTGCATGGCAGGTATTATTGTACCATTTTACAGTAAACAACAGGGTTTCAAGAAGTGAACTGATTTTTCCAGGGTCCAAAACCAATGGGACCCATAGTAGAGTCGCAGGAGAAGAGTAATATAATAGCAATGTACTTTGAGAAGATTAATTAAAAGGTGGTATTCAGAGTTGTCCTGAGGTAGAAGAAAATACACATTTTATACTAATCTATGCAGAATAGGAGGTAGAACTGTTGCGGGGATAAGAGGAAAAGGAGGTTTGGAAAGAGAGACAAACAAGGAGCCAGAGAAGAGATCCCATAAAAGCTGATCCAGTCTCAGTCCAGAAGAAAGTTCACTAATAACTAATTTGGATATATGTACATACATACACATAGCCTGTTATAAGTCCCACATCTTCTATCAGATTGGGGAAAATAGTAAAAGAAAATATGCAAAGTTAACAAATTCCTGGTAATGTTTGGAGTGGCAGGGTTCACTGCCTACCCCAGCATAGCACCAACCCCCCCCCGCCCCCGCCCCCAACACCCAAAGCCTCTGCTGAAGACATAGCCTAGGTGGTCACATTTGCACATGGCCCCATCTCCAGCACATGCCTATTAGACAGCAATGGATGTCTGGTCCTCTGGCCAGCGACCCATCAACTGTCCCTCAAGACTCTCAAGTGCTTCTGTTTCGTGTGTTCATTTATTCTCTGCTTTAGAGAGGAAGCCAGGAAAACTGGGCAGAGATTAGCTTGTGGCCGGTACTTGGAAGGTTACAGTGAAGGCGAGCCCAGAAAGCAGAAACCCGAGTGTCTGGGAAGTGCAGAGTGGGGAAGGATGAACGTGAGATGGCTGTGATTAGCCAGCAGGAAAGAGCGCCAAGATCGCAGCTCAGACAGAGGCGACTTAGGAGCACCTGGTCCAGCTGGAGTGAAAGCAGAACTGAATTGTGTCGAAGCCGGTCTGAAGAAAGAAGTGACCACAGACGGGGGCTGGGGGACCTGCCCAGAGTCCGAAAGGGGGGGAGGGTGCGAGTCAGCTGGCCGCCTCAGCCCTTGGGTCCCAGAGAAGGAGCAGTTCCGACTTGACCACTGGGCTTAAGTGTGCAGTCACACTCAGGACTCTCAGCGGAGCTAATGAACCGGCATGACTTCTTCTTGGCTCTGAATCTCCACCTGGAAGTATTTCATCATATGTAAGGTGCACCATTATTTTATGTCCTGCAAGAAAAGACAATTATGTCAATTATACTGCAACACAGGTCTTTCTAACCACTTCTCCTTTAATCAGTTAGATGATGTTTGACTTACTGAGATACAGATTTTATCATGCATCAAGTCTGTGCACACGTGAAAAGGAAAATGTAAGGGAAATAAATGGCCAAAGTAGCACCTAAAATTTCTTCATATTTGGTGTCGGCGTCTGTTGAATCGCTTCTAGAATCAGAATTTTTGATGTTCGTGTTTTTTCGTATACAATGTCATCCTCAGCCTTCAGTGCTGTTGATGATATAGTATTTCTTAAAAGAAAATAAAATGGATATATATATGTGTATATGTATACACACACTAGAAATTTGAATATGGGCTATATATCAGATATTAGGATATCAATGTTAATTTCTTGAATGTGATAAATGGTATGTGGTTAAAAGTCTTTGTTCTTAAGAGACACATACTGAT
>VMDR010025099.1:0-14659 GCA_007922815.1 Macrotus californicus | reverse complement strand
GAGCTTTTAAGTCTTCCCTTAGATTTTTGGGACTAGTTTGAGAAGGAGAGGTGTTAATTCTTCTTGATATGTTTTTGGTAAAATTCACCTGTGAAGCCACCTGGCCCTGGGCTTTTGTTTGTTGTGTGTGTAAGTGGGTTTTTTTTTTTTTATTACTGCTTCAATTTCACCACGTACAATCTGTCTATTCAGATTCTCTGGCCCTTCCTGATTTAGTTTTGTTAGACTGTATGTTTCTAGGAATCTATTCATTTCATCCAGGTTGTCCTATTTGTTGGCATCAGGAAGGTTGTTTTAAGGAATGTTATTTCCTATATAAGAAGGCCCCTTCCCATAGAACCAGCTGCCTCAAGCCTGGAGAAGTTTCTGTTAGAAAGAGGTCCCTCCACCCATGCCTGAGAGAAATCGTCAGGAAGTGGAAAAGGAGGGGATTGGGATATGGTTCCCAGATTTAGCAACAAAAACACACTGCCCAGTTAAATTTTGAATTTCAGATTAACAACAAATAATATTTAGTATACTATACTTGTATTAAAAAGCTATTCCTTAGTCTGAAATGTAAGTTTAACTGGGCATCCAGTATTTCATCGGGCAACTGGCGCTGGAGCTCCTTTCCCTTCCCGAGTCCACAGAAGCATCCCCACCTCCCCCGCCCTCCACTGGGCTTGGCGCTGCTCATCACTGCGGGGGAGGTATACCGGCCCAGATGCGCCTACCGAGCCCACGGCGATGAACTAACTCTCGCTGGGCTCAGGGAGCCTGGGCGTCGCTAGAGCCCTACACCATTTCCAGGTCCAATGGTCCAAATCACTTCTGCCTCGAAATCCCAGCAAAACCGTAGAAAAGTTGTCTCCCAAACTGCGCGTGCGCCCTTAATGCTCACATCAGAGGGAAGGTAAACAAACCCTCAGCCCCAGTCGCGTCCCGTCGCTAGGCAACGAGCGAGCGAGCGAGCTTCCAGTGCGTAAGGGGAACTCAGCAAACCAGAATCAACCTACCCGCAGGTGAGTGGAGAGCGCGGGGCGGTGGTGGGAGAAGGAAGACGCACAGTAGGGAGGAGAGGGCTAGCAGTGGGTGAGCTAAGAGCGTACAGGAAGGAAGGAGAGAATGCGCGCCCAGCAGGAGGGGTCGTGGGACAATAGCAGAGACTTGCACCTTAGAGGCTGTGAGGAGGGGCTGCGGCAGAGAGCAATGATCTGGGTGGTCGGCGCGCAATGGGAGAGATAAAGGGACAGCGGGCTCTTGGGGAGGAACCTAAAAGGGTTACTTGTCTATGAAAACACCCCCTCTCCGGATGACACCTGGCTGAAGAGACAATCGCTTCAGGCTCCATGGTCCTGTATTTTCATGACTTCGCACCTTTGCAATTGTGGACGACCTCTGCTTTGGCTCCTTTCAGAATCAGCTCAGGTGCCCTCACCCCCGGGAAGCTGTCCCACCCCAGCCGGGCCAGAGCCTTGGAACTAGGCAGTCTTCCCTGGCCTAGTTTTGTACACAATACTCTGCTAGAATTTCCCATGTTCTGTTTTAATTCATGTGCAGGGCGATGCTGGGCAGAAGCCTCACTAAACGTTGGCTGAGATAAGTGCCAGACTGGGCACTGACAGGTGGAAGGGAGCACGTGCCCTTGGTTGAGCTCACAAGCATTAGAGCCCTAGCTAGTTAAGTCAAGAAACACTTACTGAGCACCTACTGTGTGCCTAGCACTGTGAATAGAGTGTGAACAAAGACAGTCTCCATGCTTATTGACCTGCTTTACTGAATTGCAAGGCCGCGAATAGGGAGCACCAGTGTAAGCAGACTTTCCCAGGGGAAAGTCCCCCCAAAATAGCTCCACCCCCTTGGTGAGTGTGTCCTGAGTTGGTGTGGAGTGAGCTGTGAAAGCATCCCTTTGCCTCCTCCCTCTCCAAGCCTCACATTGTGGTTCTGTTATCATAGCTCAACTGTCTTGGCAGCAAGTCTTGGTAACTGTCAGATCACCTATTTCATTGAGACCATTGTTGAAAGTGTGCAATTTGGGGCAGATGCTTTGTCCAGAAAGGGTTTGCCACACACTACACAGTGTGGCAGCTCGCCAAATCCCCCTCCCTCCTGCCCCCCCCCCCCCCCCCCCCCCCCCCCCCCACACACACACCAACTACCAACAAGGACTGGGAGTGGAGAGACTTCTGGGAATGCAAAATTGGTGATTCTATGCTCTGGGAAGGGCAGTTCTACAGTGATAAGGGCCAAGTGGATTTGTAACTTTGAGTCACCTAGGGATTTTGTTGTAATGTAGACTGAATCTATAGGTCTGGGATGGGACCTAAAAATCTTCATTTCAACAAGCTCCCAGTTGATGCAGTGCTGCTGATCATGGACCACCCTTGAGTAGAAGGGGAGTAGAAGATAATGTACCCTGGTGCATTGATTCAGGTGGGCCATAGATTGGCAGGAGGAGATGAGCTCCATCCCCATTCCCACCCTCCACCTGTGGGGGAGGGAGAAACTTTACCCTCTAGGTTCTTTCAGCTAGTCTAATACTTCCTTAGACATGAGACAGATTAACAAAATAAATGACCAAATTTAATTTCATACGTATGAGTGGGAACCCTGCACACATGACTCCACATACATGAGAGATTCAAAGACAGAAAGGGAAAATGAGGTATTGTATGACATTCTGAGTTAAGGATCACCTTGGGGCTTCAGAGGAGACGTAGGTCATTGCAGGACACTAAGAAGAGCAGATGTTCAGTATTTAGAAGTTTTCCCTGCCCTAGGCATAAGGTTAAAAATGTTATCTCTGACAATCTCTTATTATGGGGAAGGCCCCTACTTCAAATTCTTCTAGGTAGTTGGGGGGAGGGCACAGAGGATTCTCTTGAGACTGAGGGTCTTGGTTGCCTTTAGCAGAAAACCATCCGCATATCACAGAGGCACATCTTGGGGTGACTCATTCTGAATACCCCAACCTTAGTGGCTTCAAATACACATGTATCCTTTTATAGTTTTTGAAGTCAGAAATCCAAAATGAGTCTTATGGGGCTAGAAACAAATCGTTGGCAGGGCTGGTTCCTTCTGGAGGCTCTAAAGGAGAGTCCATTTCCCTGTTTTCCTGCTTCTAGAGGCTACCAACATTCCTTGGCTCATGGTCCTGAATCACATCGCCTCTTTTCCCCTCCACTTCCATCATCACAGCTCCTCTGTCTGACCTTACTGTGTCCCTCTTATAAAGAACCTGTGACCACGTTGTGCTTTGCTGGATAATCCAGACAATCTCCCCAAATCAAAATCCTTAATCACATCTGCAAAATCCTTGCCATATAACACATGTCATAGGTTCCAGGTATTAGGATTTAGACATCTTTGGGAGCCCTTACTCAGCCCTACCACACTGTGCACTTCCTAAGAACAAGGGCATTGTCTTATGTACTCACATTTCAATGACCAAAACCAGGAATTTGACCTTGATGCCATTCTGTTATATAATCTAAAATTCACATTTGATTTATCCAATTTTCCTAACACTGTCCTTTGTAGAATTTTATTTCTGGTCCAGATCCAATCCAAGATCATGTATTGCATGTAGTTGTTATGCCTGTTTACTCTCCTTTCATCTGGAATGGTTCCTCATCTTTTTTGCCTTTCATGACCTTGGCATTTTTAAGAGTTCAGTTCAGTTGTATACTGTCTCTCAGTTTGGCTTTGTTTGATGTTTCCTCAAATCAGATTCAAGTTTTGCACTGGGGGCAGGAATCCACAGAAATGTATTATGTCCCACTAAGAAGTATATTACATCAGAAGATGTGTGATGTCACTGTCTCTTATTGATGATGTTTATTTTGATCACTTGGTGAAGGTCATGTCGGCTAGGTTTTATCATGTAAAGTTTCTGTATTTCCCTTTGGACTTAATATAATTTGTGGGGAGAAACTTCAAGACTATACAGATGTCCTATTCTTTGTCAAATATTCACTGAGATTTAGTATACATTGATGATTCTGGCTTGAGTTATACTGTGATGGGTATAAAATGGTGATTTTTTTTAAAAACTCCATTATTGGCATTCTACTTGCCATCTCTCTCATTCACTTATTTATTTTTATATGGACTAATGGATTCTTTTTTTACTTAATTAGTTATAACCCATTACAGTCATTATGTATTTTGATGATTAAATTGTGCCAGATTTGGCCAGTAGTGGGCCCTTCAAGCTGGCTCCTGTGTCCTCTACCATTTTATTTTTCAACAATTTCTTCCCTGGACAACAAAATGCTTCAGGCTTATTGGGCTTTTCCAACCTCAACCTTGGAATTAGCCATTTCTCCAAGGAGCCCTGATTCCTTTTAAGTAGTGGCAGTTATTTAAAGACAAATTCTGTGTGCTCAGTGTGCTCATTGCTACTGAGTTTTTGCTTCTCGGCCTTTGCAGTGGGAGCTATGAGATAATATATTTTTTCTATATTCATATCTGTGTATCTATCTATTTATCTTTCCTTCCTTAAACTGCATAATGCCTCCAGAAAATATTAAGACTGGATCTAAGTCTTTATTAGTCACTTTATTAACTCTTTTGGAGTTAAAACATGTAAACTTCAGGAATATGGAGTTAGTCAGGAATAGGCCAGGGGCTAGACCATTTCATATCACAATCTTCCACTGTAATGGCACATATTTATTAAACACTTACTATGTGCCAGGCTTAATGCTTTATATGTGTTTATTGTCTCCTTTAATCATCACAGTTATGAAGCACATACCTTTGTTATTCTGTATTACAGATGAGAAAACCAAGGCTCACAGACACTTGCTGAAGACCGCAGGGCTAATAAATGGCAGAGGCAGGGCTGGAACTTGGTCTGTCTGATACCAGAGTCTGCGTTCATGTTGCTACACTACAGCACCACTTCTCTCTGTGGTCTAACTCAAGCTGTACTTCCAGCTCTTGAACTCTCATTAGTAGTGAATCCAGGACCATCAACTCAACGTAAAGTAGCTTCTTGCTTAAAAAACAGAGAGCGGAATATTATGCGAAGTGCTGGCAGAGTCTCTGACCAGCAGCAGCTACCATGCCTGGCACTTTCCCTCCCTATTATCCCCAGGGCTTCTCAGTGTTACCTTATGAAACAAGGAAGGCTGTCTTATGTATGTCGTAGATGGCTGTTGCTTCCAATCTCATAACAACATAGCTTTCTGGGCACTCAAGAGCCCCTCTTGGGACTCATGTCTGCTCAGTTATTTCCTCTCCGCTCAAAAGTAGAAATATGTGGGTAAGTGGAGGCCTCCCATCAAGTACTAAATAGGCCCAACCCTGCTTAGCTTCTGAGATTGGGAACATTCAGGGTGGTATGGCCATAGACATGTAAGTGGAGGCTTTAGCCACACTTAACCACCAATCTATGAAGCTCTTGTCATGCCTGGACTCCTCTGGGACCTATTGTCTGACCTAGGAGAGCTTTAGGAAAAAGTCCATTTGAATGTAAGAGCTATTGGTATATATGTATTTATTATTCTTGGAGAAAGGTGGGACCCAGAAACCTCTCAGATTTATCCTGATATGAATCCTAATTGTGAAACTGGAAAAGCTGGCATTTGTGTTGCCTATCACTACCAGAACCAATGAGCAGAGACAGGGATTGAATCTTTATGGAAACACTTTATTCAGATGGCTGGCGATCTGAGAAGATGGTGGGTTATGTACCCTAACAGATCATCTTACATTTCATTTCAAGCCAGCCTTTTTTATAAGGAGGAAAAAGTGTAGGTAAGGGATTTGGAATTCCAGAAAGCTGCAATCTGGCAAATTTCCCTAACATCCTTTCATCCGCTGACTAGTGATTTTCTATCTGGGTCCTGTGTCCTTGGATGATATTCTTTATCTGTATCCTGGGCATCAGGTTGTCTAACCCTGGAGCACAATGGCTCATATACCTCCTTGATTGCTTATTGTTTCTTCTTTAGCACAAAGATTGAATTGCTCATGGTCTCCTGGAGTCAGGGTGGGCTTTCAGTTCCTGAAACAATACCTTTTTACGTGCATTAACTGCTAAGCTTATTGACTATTACCAAAAACTGAAATTTTCCAACTCTTGAGTTCCCCCATCAATTGGTTAAAATGTGTCAATTTTTAAAATCAAATTAAATTTCTAAAATAGTGTAACTCTTTTGATGTGTCCCAAGCCCACAAGATGGAAACTGACTACCTGAAGAGATACTTTGGAAATTGCCTTGCCCAGGCACTGGCAGAGGTGGCGAAGGTTCGACCCAGTGACCCCATAGAGTACCTGGCTCACTGGCTTTATCATTACAGGAAAATCTCTAAAACAAAAGAAGAGGTATGTGTATGTGCACAGGTCAGCTTGGGGAGGGCTTCCGAGCTTTTCCAGAGTAATCTGGGATCCAAGGCAGAATTCTGGAACTGGCCTGGAGAATTTCTTGGTTTATTCAGCTTGTGAGGGTGGCCCAGATATCCTAGAAGCATGAGGAGTCTAGGCAGGGCTGAAGAAGGAAAAAACTCATATGAGTGTTGGAATTGGTGGGTTTTGAGCTACTAACAGCCTAGAAGCTCATTGTGAGAGCAGACTCGGGACACCTGAAGGGCCTGAGGCCAATCCCAGAGAGAGAGGGCCTCTTTGTGCCTGCTTCCCTGGGGCTAATCTGATTTAACTCTGTCACTTTACCCCAGAATAGGCAGCAGAAAATCCAGTTGAAGGAGGAATATGACAATGGCCTCAAGGAAACCAAAATGATGGAAATACTGAAGCAAGAAGAGTATCAGATTCAACAAGAATGTGAAAAGTGACACCAGGTAGGGAGGAGGAACCCAGCATTTGGGTGCACACATCCCTTTGATGGACACCAGGAAATCCACAGTCATCCTAGCCACAGTGCAAAGTGTGTTGAGGCCCCCATTAGCCTCCATTTTTTTCTGTGTTTATATGTCAATAAGCTCATAGGCAATGAAAAATGAAAGTGTTTAAAGGTACTTCCATTTTAGATTTCAGGAAATACCTTAGATGTTACTGGTTTAAAAAATTCATATTTAAAAAAAATCTGTTACTTGGAACAAATATATTTTTATACAGGATCCTTTGAGCCCTTTTCAAAAATTGTTCAATGTTTTTTAAATATTTTATTTATTTTTAGAGAGAGGAGAAGGGAGAGAAAGAGAAGGAGAGGAATATCAATGTACAAGAGAAACATCCATCCATTGCCTCTTGCACGCCCCCACCAAGGACCTGGCCCACAACCCAGGCACATGCCCTGACTGGGAATCGAACTGTCAGCCTTTCGGTTCTCAGGCCGGCACTCAGTCCACTGAGCCACACCAGCTGGGGCAAATTATTCGATGTTTTTCAGAAACCAAATATGGTTATCATTATATACTTCAGATATATTATTTTATTTATCCTATATTATTTACTTAAGTAAATACTATATGCTATTTATTTATGTATCAAGCCACAGCTGCCACCTCTGTGATGCTGTAATAGTAATCATAAATTAATAACTTAGAATAGTTGAAAATAACTGAGTATTATTCATCTGACAAGCATATATTTTATCTCCATAATTTTTGCCACAATTTCTGGAAAATGTGTCATTCTGCAACATACATGATACCCAGATAGGAAATTGACTTTATAGGGCTTGATATCTGACATCTTTGTAACTATCACCGCATCTGTGCATTAAAAAGTTTAATATAGCCTTACACAATTAAATAGCTTTTGCTAGTTTTCAAAGCCCACTTTGGTGAAAACATGAAGATATTAAGCTTATTTATGTTTATATGGATATGCTCAGCTTTACTCATAAACAATTAATAGACTTTTTTAAAACATCTGGATGTTTCATAAATAAATCAAACAAAGATGAATTTATACTATTGTTAGACAATAATCTTATCACCAAGCAAACTGGGGCCCATCCACACTGTACCTTGGTGAATAACCCAACAATTAATGCTGGAAGGAGCAGGTGTTTCTTTACAACATTCCAACCCTGGGGGTGCTCAGAGCACCTCAGCTCGGAGCCCTCCTTTCCCACGAGACCCAGCACTTCCCATGCTCCCCACCAGGCCACTAGCCAAAAACATCCTCAAAAGCTTCCTGTTTCCTTATCTGTGCAGGATCTGGGATACGTTGCCATTGGCCTTCATATAGTAGTCCAGAAATCATGTGCCATGTTTCTCTGGATCATGGTGAAACTCAGGAAAAGCACAGGTCTTAAAAGTCCAGGTAAAATCCAGGTGTAGCAGGACAGGATCTTGCAAGGAAGTCCTTTGCAGCTCCGGAGTCATCTAGAGCAGTCACGATCACAGCAGCAGCATCTCCTTTCTTATTAGTCCAGGCCACATGGCCTCCTTCCTCACTGTAAGCTACAGAGCCGCTTGCTTATTTCTCCCTTCCAAGCCCCATGGCAAAAATCCCTACTACAGACAATATGTCTCTTCCCTCACTACTACTCCCCGAATGGCCAAGAGCAGAGTGTGCGAGGGAGAGAGAGAGAGAACAAGAGAGCCTCATGGGTGCTACATAATCCCGTCTTCATGGCTCTTCTACTCCCTTCCTAGCCACATGGCCGAGAGAGAGAGAGAGAGAGAGAGAGAGAGAGAATGGCTGCTGTGCTTGAGTTCCAATCCTAACCCTGAACTTCATCCATAACCCCATTTCCAAGTTTTCTCTTGTGCTTTGCGAGAACAAGTCTGTTTCCATTTTGTTCTTAGTCTTGAGCATGAAAATGGCAATATTGTGTTCTTGCCGTACTAAGTGTGTTTTCCTCTCTGCTAGCAACTCTTTTTGCTTTTTTGTTTTCTCTTTAGCCGCTGATATCAGAAGCTAGTTCCACAAAGAAGACCGTACTCATGCAGGAGAACACAAAACTCCTTGAAAAGGAGTCCCTGAAGCAGGAATGCCTGCCCAGTACTTCTAATGTGATTCCAGGAATACCTCAACAGATTTCTTCTTCCGACACATCTGGCCAGGCTGGGTAGAATGCCAAAACTCCACAAGAAGTCAGTTACTAGGCTTTTCAACATGAAGTACTCCCGAAATGCATCCTGGCTCCAAATCTCCTTCTTACATTATCAGAAGGTGGATAATTCTGATGATGCTTCTCTCCAAGCCGCAAGCCAAAAACATGGTCATCTAGAGGAGCTCTTACCTAAAGATGATAACCGTATGGATTAAACCAAGATTTGAGGGGCTGTGGAAGAGGGTGTCTATGGGGACTGTCCAGCTCAATTCCTAGTCTGATAGCTGTGAAAATTCCTTACTCATGTGGAAATTTGAACTAGTTATAGGATAAAATAAACTCCTAATAAGGATCTAAAATAAATAGCCGAACCGATGAGATATTTTCCTTCTGTGTTATTTATTTATTTATTTATTTAGGGAGACTAGGTGGTGAAAACACAGCTGTGTCATGTGCTCATGTGTCCACTTTACCAAACTTTGCAGTCAAGCCCTCTGAGTGTGGCACCTGCCCTAGACCGTACCTGTGTCACTGACAACACATATTTTGAAACAGCTCCAGTGTCAACAAAACTCAAAGATTTGAACATTTAAAAAAATTATTTTATATCTATAGTCATTCAAATGTCATCTACGTGCTGGTGACTTCAGATTTATATCTTTAACCAAGATTTTCTTAAGTTGACTGCCTGTCTGACATCTGCTTGGATAACCAATGGACATCTCAAAACTGAATTTATCCAAGTGGAAGCCCTGATATGCTGCCTGAACCAGTGTCGCTCCCTTCTTCTATTTGCTCGGGTCAAAACTCTTGGTTTCATCCCTTATTCTATCTTTTTTTTTTTTTTTTCTTGGTCACCCTGCATCCGGTCTGTTGGTTTTCCATTTAAACTAAAACCAGAACTCACCCACTTGAATGCCCAAGCTACAATTATCTTTTGCCTAGAGTATTACAACAGCCTGTTAACTGGTCTCCCTTCTTCTGCCCTTGACCTTCTCCAGTCTATCCTTCTCAGTCTTTGAAACCAGGATGATCTTAGTAAAACATAAGTCAGATCGTGTTTAGTGAGCAGCGTCCCATCTCAGGACCAGAAACATTCAAGGCCCTGCCTGTAACCTGCCAGTGCTCTGTAAGATCTGCTTCGCCGTTGCCTTCTCTTTCTGCATTCTCTCCCCTTCAGGCACACTGACTAGGCATGGCCCCACCTCAGAACTCTTGCTCTCTTCTTCCTTTTCTCTCGTCCTGTAATTCTCCCGTCTACCCACATACCTTCGTTTCTGAAGATTCTCCTTTCCTCGGGTCTTTCTCAAAAGTTGCCTTTTCTTATTTATTTTTGTGTTGATTGTCTACAAAACTTAGCATGATGCAGCGCATAGGCTATGATCGTCCATTACATACAAGATGAAATTAAATCTGTTTCTCAAAGGTACCCTTTTTTTTTATAAATGGGAAAGATTTTCCTCAGTCACTACGTAAAAGAAAATGTGGTCCCAGTACTTCTGAAGTAAATCTCTGAGGCCAAAAAAGAAGCTCTTCTTTGAAACCTTAGCAGGATTTGTACATTCACCCTAAGAAAATGGCCTTATTTTTCCTTTACCAAAAGTCGCCTTTTCAGTGAAGTCTTTTCTGGCTGTTTAGATAAAGAGAGAGAGAGAGAGATATCCCAGCTATACTTCCTATATACTATATACATCCTATCTGAACTTTCTATACATACATATACATCCTATCTGAACTTCCTATACATACATATACATCCTATCTGTACTTCCACACACATTTGATACCCTCTTCCCTGTCAGTCTCCTTCAGTAGAATGTGAGCTCCGTGAAGACAGGAATTTTATCTCTTTATTTTTGTATTCCCAGCACTTAAAACAGTGCCAGCACATAAGAGGTGCCAAATAAATATCTGTCAAATAAGTGAATAAATGATTTCATACAAGGGCTGGAAACTCATAGCAAATGTGAAAATGGCAAACTAGCCATTTTTGATTGGCACAAGGATTTGTTGGCGATTCCACGCTACTGACCCTTTCCTCTAGCCTACGATTGGCTACATTATATGTGGGTCCCAGTGCAAAATGAAAATGTGGGCTTTCTTGTTAAAAAATTATTATGTATTTCATCATGGTGATGGTAGAACATTAGATCAAATGTACTGCCCTTCCAAATGCAGGCCCTGCGCAACTGCACAGGTCATACACTCGTGGAGCCAACCCTACTTCAGGCAGAGCCGCCCTCCACAAAGAGTATTTCCGATGGGGCCTTGGGATGGGCGGCTCAAATACAGCAAAGGTCACACGACTACCCTCTCAAGGACAGGTGAGATCCCCCATTGTGCTTCTCCAACAGACACACAAACACACATTAATCCAAGGCTGCCACAGGGATCCCCATGTGCCAAGCTTAAGGAAAATGCTCAGAATCTTGGAACCCACTCTACTGTGTGTCCTCTCTTTGTCTCCTGGGTGTGGATGGCTAGCCCAGGTCAGGGACTAAAAATGGGCTCCTCAGAGCTCCAGAGAGTGAAAGGAGTTCTAACTACCATTCATGGACACTGTGGTCTGAACAGTCTGCTATAGACTAGCCTAGTAACCTAATACTGCTAGATGGGGTTTCTTTCTTTCTTTCTTTTTTTTAGTGCTCACCTGAGGATATGTTTATTGATTTTAGAGAGAGAGAGGAAGAGGGAGAAAGAGAAATATATATGTGACAGAGAACCATTGATTGGTTGCCTCTTTTATGCACCCTGACCAGGGATTGAACCCTCAACCTTCTGGTGTATGGGAAAATGCTCCAACCAACTGAGCCACCCAGCCAGGGCTAGAATGGTGTTTCTATGGAAAATGCCTTCTTGTTGCAGGACGAGAGAGGTGGAAGCATGTTATAAACAATAATTCAGTTTGATGTGGGGAATTGCCTGCCTAAAATGCCAGAATCTCTGCATTTAATGATTACACTATACTGCCTCATGAGATCCAAGAAATAATTTAAAGGTGAACTCAAGTAGTTGGTCACTAAATAGGATGAAGAGGGTGGAGGTGGAGAAAATCCAAGATGGCTGCTAGGTTTCTAGCTTGCATCGCATGAATTGATGGCAGTGGCTTTTCCTGTAATAAACACATAGGAGGAAGAGCATGTGTGGGCATGCCAAACATGTAGTGCCTGTGAAAGGCATTGGCAGGTTGATGCCACAAGAGAGGGCAGCCTTGAGTTATAGCCCCTTCCCCTGAGCCCCAAGGAAGTCCAAAGACCCCAGCCCAGCCCATCAAGATGCCAACACAAGGGGTAAAATATGCTGTATGTCATTTGAAGGGGCTTCACAAGGTTTGAATTTCAACTCTGAAAATGGTAAGCTGTTCATTTCCAAGTTTATTTTAAATATCTGACATCTTGTGGGAGATACTCCTGGACATTAGAAGATAATTATGCTTGGCTTAAAAGGGCATCACTGTTTCTTTTCTATTCCAGAAGCAAATTTAGCTTCTGAGCTATGTTTTAACACCAACATTAAAAGGTCTCCCACTTTTTCCAAATGATCCTGACACAAGCTATTTTGGCTGGTGCATGGCATTGATGAGTTCAGCAATATCAAATAATTCTTTGATGGAACAAAACCAGGAGACTCAATGGGGATCTGAGGTAGACAGCATAAAGGATGAGCAGGAAAACCTTATTATCAAAGAGCCAATGAGTGATGGGGCAGAGGGATCAACTGAGGGCCAGCAAGGTAAAATCATGTTGATTTTGTATTTTGATATTTAACCACAATGAAAGAAATGTCTAAATCATTCACAGTAGTGACTGACAACAGAGGTGAATAGAAACAATTGATGGTTCCTTCAGACAGTCCCTCCTGTCCCTAGGGATAGTCCCTCCTGTCCCTAGGGAAAACCCTTGCCATGATGATCCACAGTCACTGAGACTTCTATCCAATTCCTTCTAGTGTGCCAGGATAGGAGAAAGAAGGAGGATCTTCTCTTCTACATTTTAATATAGAAGACTGAATGGATTCGATTTCTATTGACTGTGTAACAATTACCCCAAGCTAGTGACTTAAAACAATACTATTTTTTTGAATTTATAAATTGTTTTTATTTATGTATTGTGCTTTATCTCTCTTAAGAAATCATTCCCTATCTCAAAGGTATAAAGATAGTCTCCTATGTTGTCTGCAAAAAGTTTTATCATTTTGCTTTTTATATTTAGATCTTTAATTCACCTAAAATTTCCCTGCACCTTCTTTTCTTCTTTTTGGTAAGGTCTAAGGTAGAGATTACCTCCCCTCTCCCGAGATGGATAACCAGTTATCTCAGCACCATTTATTGAAAAATCTATTATCTATTGATTTGAACAGCCAACTCTAAGCCATGTATGTGTAGATTTCCTTCCAGCCTTTCTATTCTATTCTATTTTTTGAAGTCATTTATTATTCACATTTCTGGTCAGAAGTCCAGGCAAGACTAAACTGGGTGCTCTGCTCACAGTTTCACAGGCCGAAATCAAGGTGTTAGCTGGGGTTACAATCTTATTAGAGGCTCAAGTTTCTCTGTCAAGTTCATTGGTTATTAGCAGAATTCACTTCCTGCCTCAGGGGAAACCTGGTGCTTTCCCAAGCCCCTACCTTCCGAGTACCTCTCCATTCCAGAAGGCCAGAATTCTGGTCTCAACTGCTGCTCCCAAATCATTACTCCCAACCCTCATCTTAGTTTTAATTTTTTAAAACATTTTATTTATTTATTTTTAGAGAGAAGGAAGGGGAAAGAGAAAGAGAAAGAGAAAAACATTCAATTAGTTGCCTGTCACACGCCCCCAACCAAGGACCTAGTCTGCAAACCAGGCATGGGCCCTCACTGGGAATCGAACCTGTGGCCTTTGGGTTCACAGGCCAGTACTCAGACCACTGAGCCACAGCAGCCAGGGCCCCACCTTCATGTTTAAATACCTCAATTGAAACACATGCTATCAAACAACTCTCTACCCCTGATGATACTTAATATTAATGCAGTTGTATTTACATTATCTTACATATCTCATTGACTTTTTAAAATTTACATTGCTGTAGTTACTATGTAATTGTCCAAAGATCTTTAAGAAATTGGAATCCAAATGTAAAAAGAACTCATACAACTCAGTAACAAACAATCCAGTTAAAAAATGGGCAGAGACCTAAACAGACACTTCTCCCAAGAAGGCATACAAATGGCCAACAGATATATAAAAAGATGCTCAACTTCATTAGCTATAATGAAAACGCAAATCAAAACCACAATGAGATACCACCTCACACCTGTTAGAAAGGCTATTATCTTATGAACAAGACAAGCCCTGGCTGATGTGGCTCAGTGGATTGAGTGTCGGCCTGAGAACCAAAGGGTCACCAATTTGATTCCCAGGCAGGGCACATGCCTGGGTTGCCGGCCAGGTCCCTGGTGGGGGCGTGCAAGAGGCAACCACACATTGATGTTTTTCTCCCTCTCTTTTTCTCTCCCTTCCCCTCTCTCTAAAAATTAGTGAATAAAATCTTTTTAAAAATCCTTCAAAAAAGGATTTCCTCATCTATAAAAAGAAGACAAAAAATAACAAGTTTTGGAGGGGTTATGGAAAAAAGGAACCCTCATTCACTGCTGGTGAAAATGTAAACTGGTACAGCCACTGTGGAAAACAGCATGGAGGCTCCTCCCAACATCAAGAATTGAG
>VMDR010025098.1:0-14667 GCA_007922815.1 Macrotus californicus | reverse complement strand
TCCTCTTCGCCCGTCTCGCCCCTCCTACCGGTCTGGATGAAAGTTTCTCCTTTAGTTCCTTGGTTGTCGGACTTCCATACAGTTCGATTTTCTGTCAGTTCTGGTTGTTTTTTGTTTTAAAATTTGTTGTTGTCCTTCTTTTGGTTGTACGAGGAGGCACAGTGTGTCTACCTATGCCTCCATCTTGGCTCCTCCCTCTGAATTTGTTTTAAAAAGACTTTGAAAAGGACTTTTTGTTTGGTCTTTGAGTCAAAATTCACATAGCCTAGCTGCAGTGTATCTTGAACCATGTTACAAAGATGTCTTTAGAACATTCATGGTCAAATAAGAAGTTCAGAATGTTTGATTAATCCTTACGGATTTTCATCATTCATTTTCTCTCCTGCATGTGCTCGCAGAATCTGCAAATCCTTTGACTAATCCATTAATTAGACTTGCCTGTAACTATGAAAGTTGGGCCTCCGTGCAGTCTGATTATTCTAGAAGGTTATTTAGTATTTGCCTCTTGACCTGAAAAATAAACTTGCTTTTTCCAATGGGTGAACTGTAGTTCCTTAATCTCAGGCTAGATGTCTCCTTGGAATTTGCTTGCTCTGTTTTTGAGAAACAATCAAACTTAAGAGTTGGTCTTTATCTCACACTGGTAGGAGAATGAGAAGGTCTACCTCAGTACCGTTTGACACCTTAGGAAAATTCTCTTGGTTCTCTACCATGAACTTGAAGAACAAGCAGGCAGCTGCTAGTCATTTGGAGTCCAGTGCCAGACCCTGCAAGGCTGCTTTGAAGGGGTGCTCTGCAATTGATACAGAAATGAGAGAATTAGAACCAGGCTGCTTATAAATCACAATGTCACAAAAGTTGCAAATATGAGTACATCTCACATGTGGTGAGAAAGAAATTATAGGTACACACTTTATATGTGTTCAGTCTAGGAATGTGTCGTTCATGCGAAGAAAGAATATACAAGGGGCTATTGTTAGCTTGTAGGAAGGAAGTTTCAGGAGTATCTAGGTTGTTGCTGTTTATTATGAGTTCCATTGTTTTCAGGCAGGTGTTTGGCCCCTTCTTGCCAGGCAGCCTAGCATTTGTCTTATTTTTTTTATTGGGAAACACATTTTAACATCTGTAAGTCATTTGTAAGCAAATGATTAGCATCAGGTTTTCATGTATCTTCTGCCATTCTTTAACCCATGACAAATACATTGATTTACCGTGACAAACTTCCAAAAGTTTCTCCCTTTGGCAGTGACTCACAAGTTCTGCCAACAAAATGTAATCTTGCTGCTCGCAGCTTGAGGAGGGAAAAATGTTCTCCATTTTCCTGTCCCACATAGCACTGTTAAATTTAGAACCTGAAGAGTTTTTAACAGGACAAGCCACTACCAATATGTCTAATTAGGGAAATAATTTTTTAGTGGAGTCTAGTGCTCTTCGCCATCATTAAAATGATAGCCTGTAAGACCTCTGCCTCTAGCCAGAAGAGAAAAGAAGGACTCTGGGAACTCTAAACGTTCTCAGTCCTTTCAAAGCATTCTGCATTTGCAGCCTCCTCCGCTGCCTTACTTGAGAGAGAGAGCACAGCCTAGTAGCCGGAAGTGAGAGTGTGGCTTCTACTTCAGTTCATTGTCACTCCACCACAGGCTTGAAATCATGAGAGAAATAATTTTTAATGGTCTTCTGTGAGAGGTTTATTGTATTATCACTACTTTGTAAAAAATATAAAATTTGCTCTAAAAAATCTCACAACTTATAAAATTTCTCCCTGGTTTGTGTCTAATAACATGTGTGGTTTTGGACTGAGAATATAGTCATGTGCTGCATAATGATGTTTTGGTCAATGATGGACTGCATATATGACAGTGGTCCCATAACTTATAATGGAGCTGAAAAATCTCTGTTGCCTTGTAACACTGTGGCCTTGCTAACGTCATAGCACAAAGCATTTCTCCTGTTTGTGGTGATGCTGGTATAAGCAAACTCACTCTACTGCCAGTCATATAAAATTACCGCACATGCAACTATGGTAGCAGGCTATACCAAATGGATTTCTGTAAGTTCATCCTATGATGTGTGCCCAATGACAAAATGGCCTCACGACACATTTTCAGAACGTATCCTTGTCGTTAAGTGGCACATGACTGTAAAGTAATGAAGTCAGGTAAAATGCTAGACATGAGATGCCTCTTTCAAGCCAGCCTGCTGGGGAGAGCAAATGTGACACCAAACCTCTCCCCATGCAATAGGACAATTTTCTGTTAGCATCACTCTTCACACAACCTGTATGCAACTGCGTCATGCCTTTCACTGTAGTTACAGAGTTAAACTTCATGGCAGACGAGAAAAAGGGAATGGAAAACAACTAACAGAGAAGGGCAACTGACATGTAAATAATGAGAGCCAAAGCAAAGCAAAAGAGGCAAGAAAAGAGATGTGAGGCTTGTGGGGGAGTGGACATAGAAGGTTCAAGTATGAGAGGATGAAGTGTAGAGAGATGTGTATTTTCTTACAGAGTCTTGAAAAGGAAAAATATTGAGAGGTGAGTAAAACAGAAAAGGGGATTGAGAAAACACTTAAATCAGACATGAGATATGGTCAAAATAAGTCAATGGCTAATGCCTAGAATAATAAGAAAGACTCATCAACCTGCTAGTGTGAAGGGGGAGGGGGTTCAGTGCTGGAAGGGGGTGACAAGGCATCCAAACTGAGACAGGGGAACAATGTACTTCAATGCCAGAGGCAACAGGAAGCTGATGGTCTACATGGGTATGACTTGGCTGAAGGTGTTAAGTCTAGAAGCATAAGTTCTTGGTTAGTTTGATTTATACATGTAAGTAACACCTCTGGTATCCCCTAAAACTTTATTTTTTGCTTAATGATTTCTCTTACTGTACACAGGTCCTCTAAACTGGACTAGAGTGTGAAACTTCCTTCATCTCCCTTTTCTGTTTGGCTTTAGATGGAGAAAGGGAATGTGAGGACAGTGAACAGAGAGTTCTAAGCCAGTTGAGAGTGCAGATAATGAGTACCCTTTAAAGTCCTCCCATGAAATAGAGCGTGTTTAGTCCTACAGTCAACTAGCTTAATCTCTTGAATGTTTGACTGTGCTACAACTGAACTCCCCATACTTTGAAAGAGTGTGATTAATATCTCACCTCAATTCTCCTGGTCATCTTGACTACAAATAAACAGAGGCAACTGCTGATATTAACTTTAGAGGTCTTACTCGGATGCTTGTAATTATAATACTTCCAAATGCCCTATACCAAACTAGAATTTTGTAAATGTTTATGATGAGAAATTGTCATTTTTAATTATTCAAAGCATATGATATCAAAATGCATAATAATATGCATGTAAGATCCCAAATCCATGAGTTAAACTACTAAAACTTTATCTCTCTCTGTATTTCAATATCTATCTATCTATATAACTAAATCAAACTGCATTTACCCCCCAGGCAGTTGGACCAGACCAAAAGTGTTACATAGAATTCTGGCCAAGAAGTAGTCTATCACAGCATTTTTGTTAATAATGCCAAATGTTCTTGCCCAAGGGAAGGAAGAATGTTTCCCAGACATAAATCTCTCTACAGTGTAATGAAGCTGAAAGTGTTCCTTTTGTGTCATGGTAGTACCAAATACAAGAAGGCATTTGATTTCACTCATCTTGATGAAATAAAGGTGCTACTTCTACTTCTTTTATATTTTTGAATTACTAATCTGTTTCAGTTGGTTAGAGGTATCTCAATGGTTGCAGAAAATCATATGGAGGTGCCATGATTTCTAGTGGTCATACACCCTGTGGAAAACTATGTGGACCCTCCGGCTCTTAGATCAGGATGCACAAGGGCTCTTTTGATCTACCTCTCTGTAGATTCTAAAAGAGAGGGAGGGTAAGGATAAGGGCGGATTTGTAAACTACAAATAGAAATTTGTTTGGAGTCTTCTATTTAAACTTTATATAATGAATACAACGTTTTTCTGTAGCTCAGGTTTTTATAACATTAAAGTTTATATATTAGGAATTATTCTGACCATCTCTGACTTTTCAGTTCATTTCCAGTATCTCTGTTTTGGTATTAAGAAAGACAGTAGCCTTGGCTGGTGTGGCTCAGTGGATTGAATGCTGACCTACAAACCCAAAGGTCAATGGTTTGATTCCCAGTTAGGCCACATGTCTGGGTTGTGGACCACGTCCCCAGTGGCAGGCATGTGAGAGGCAGACACACATTGATGTTTCTCTTCCTCTCTTTCTTCCTCCCTTTCCCACTCGATAAATAAACAAACAAATAAATAAATAAATAAATATAATAAATAAATAAAAACAGCGGGTGGTGCTCACTTATAGTGTGCGAAAGTTTCCACACCTAACCAGTCAAGAACCACCTTCTGTCAATTCTATCAAAAGATCATTAACCAAATTTTAACCTTACTTGAGCCAGGATCTACTTATTTTTGCTTATGACCCTGCCCAAGCTGAAACCTGGATTGTGCTGCTCAGGCTCATCAGAGGTCAAAGCTAGATTCCAATTGCTGCCCGCTGGTTGTTGATTGAATAATTAGGCATAAATTTATTCTTTTTTTCCCCTAATGTGTTAGCCATGGGAATCAGCATTTTATTTATTTATTTTTTAAATCATATTAACTTTAATGATTTTCTCTTGTTCTTGTTCAAGTACAGTTGTCTCCATTTCCTCCCCACCACTACCCCCCACCACAGCCATCCCCACCTCTCGCCCTCAATGCTACCCCCCCTAGGGCTTTATCTATGTGTCCTTTATACATGTTCCTGACAACCCTTCCCTCCTTTCCCTCTATTATCCCCTCCCTCCTCCCCTCTGGTTCTTGTCAGTTTGTTCTCAGTTTCAATGTCTTTGGTTATATTTTGCTTTCTTGTTTTGTCGATTAGGTTCCACTTATAGGTGAGATCATATGGTTTTTGTCTTTCACCACCTGGCCACTTCACACCAGTCAGAATGGCCATCATAACCAAATGAGTTTATTCTTGCCAAGATAAGGGAGGATGGAGAACAAAAAAGAGCACATGAGGAAAAATGGAAGAGGAAATAATTATGAGATGTCCTTTTAAGTTTAAGTCATCAACATCTAGTTCTGAAAGAAATATTGAGGAAATTATGTAAATGTTCCTTTGAAATAGTGGATAGTGATGTGTTTCATCAGGGTTACCCCAGGAAAGGAATACCAGATGCCTTTGCGGTGGCTTTCTACTGTCTTCTGCTCTCACCAATCCCTCTTATCTCAAAACTCAGCAAGACCTCAGACCTGTGTGCTCTTACATCACATTTAGTGTTTCAATTCTTATCACATGTGAACAATGAAATAGGAGAAGGTCTATCTGCCCTACAAAACTGTAAGCTCATTGAGTAAAAAACTTGCTCTGCTTTTTAAACATATATTTTATTGATTATGCTATTACAGTTGTCCCTTCTAAGCCCCCCTCACTTCCGCCTTGCACCCCACTTCCCCCCCACACCCCCTCTTTAGTTCATGTCCATGGGTCATATATATGAGTTCTTTGGCTTCTACATTTCCTACACTATTCTTAACCTCCCCCTGTCTATCTTCTACCTACCATTTATGCTTCTTATTCCCTGTACGTTTTCCCCCTCTCTCCCCACCCTCTCCCCTGATGATAACCCTCCGTATAATCTCCATTTCTGTGATTCTGTTCCTGTTCTAGTTGTTTGCTTGGTTTGTTTTTGTTTCTGTTTTAGGTTCAGTTGTTAATAGCTGTGAGTTTGTTGTCATTTTACTGTTCCTATTTTTTATCTTCTTTTTCTTAGATAAGTCCCTTTAACATTTCATATAATAAGGGCTTGGTGATGATGATGAACTCCTTGAACTTGACCTTATCTGGGAAGCACTTTATACCTGCCCTTCCATTCTAAATGAAAGCTTTGCTGGATAGAGTAATCTTGGATGTAGGTCCTTGCCTTTCATGACTTGGAATACTTCTTTCCAGCCCCTTCTTGCCTGTAAGGCTTCTTTTGAGAAATCAGCTGACAGTCTTATGGGCACTTTTTTGTAGGTTACTGCCTCCTTTACTCTTGCTGCTTTTAAGATTCTCTCTTTATCTTTAATCTTGGGTAGTGTAATTATGATGTGCCTTGGTGTGTTCCTCCTTGGGTCCAACTTCTTTGGGACTCTCTGAGCTTCCTGGACTCCCTGGAAGTCTATTTCCTTGGCCAGATTGGGGAAGTTCTCCTTCATTATTTGTTCAAATAAGTTTTCAATTTCTTGGTCTTCCTCTTCTCTTTCTGGCACCCCTATAATTCAGATGTTGGAATGTTTAAAGACGTCCTGGAGGTTCCTAAGCCTCTCCTCGTTTTTTTTGAATTCTTGTTTCTTCATTGTGTTCTGGTTGAATGTTTTTTTTCTTTCTTTTGGTCCACACCATTGATTTCAGTCCTGTTTTTCTTCCCATCACTGTTGGTTCCCTGTACATTTTCCTTTATTTCACTTAGCATAGCCTTCATTTGTTCATCTAATTTGTGACCAAATTCAACCAAGTCTGAGCATACTGATTACCAGTGTTTTGAACTGTGCATCTGATAGGTTGGCTATCTCTTTGTTGCTTAGTTGTATTTTTTCTGGAGCTTTGATCTGTTCTTTCATTTGGGCCATTTTTGTTGTCTTGGCGTGCCTATTACGTAGTAAGGGGCGGAGCCTTAGGTGTTCACCAGGGCAGGGCAGCCACATCGCTGTGTTGTGACACTGTTTGTGGGGGAGGGGACTGAGAGGGAACAATGCCTCCCGCTCTACTCTCAGCCAGTTTTCAGTAACTTTCCCCACTACCCACAGTCAAATTGGGCCCTTCTGGTGCTGATTTCTGGGTGGGTGGGTTTGTATACGCTCTAGGACCCTGTGAGTCTCTCCAACGAGCTCTCCTGTGAGGCTGGGAGTTTCTCCCACTGCTGCTGCCTCGACCCCCACAGGTGTTTTCAGTCAGAGGCCCTGAGGCTTTATTTCCCTGTGCAGAAACTCTGGGTTGCATGGTCTGTCTCGCTCCCCAGTTGTTCCTCCCGGTTTATCTGAATGTGGGTGTGGGACTGCCTGGTCCGCCAGAAGCCACCTCGCCCAGTCCGCCAGCCACACCTTGCCTGCCCTGGTCTGCCAGCTTCTGCCTCGCCATGAGTCCTCTCTACCTGGCTGCCCATCTCCGCCCCACCTACCGGTCTGGATGAATGTTTCTTCTTTAACTCCTTGGTTGTCAGACTTTCATACAGTTCAATTTTCTGTCAGTTCTGGTTGTTTTTTGTTTTAAAATTTGTTGTTGTCCTTCTTTTGGTTGTGTGAGGAGGCACAGTGTGTCTACCTACGCCTCCATCTTGGCCGGAAGTCCGAAAACTTGCTCTGTTTAATGTTGTGTTTCTTGTAGTGCAAAGCACAGGACTCTGCACATACGAAGTGAAAAGAAAGGAAAGGAAAAGAAAAGAAAAAAAGAATTAAAAAATTCCTCATTCAGTGAGAATGGGAAAAACAGATTCAAGTTGAGAAAAAGTATCAAAAATCTAAAGAATTACAAAAATAGATGAGAATATCTTTTTATCAAGATCTCTGATGTTTGTAGAAAGAACAGGCACCAGAATCACAGTCTGTATTTCTTTTAGACCAGTTATGTATTTTCTTTGCAATATTTTGCATTTCTTCCCTCTTCACACATGGATTTTACTTCTTTTTTTAGTTTTTGATTTTGATATAATTTTAAATGTAATTATAGGATGTAAATATGTTCCCAAAAGCTTCTGAATAGTCTTTACAAGATTGTCACTTGTTGCTTACTTTTTACCTCATTTGTTTTATCATGTACTATCCTTCTTTCTATCTCTCAGGGGGACCTTTGAGAGTAAAGAGCAGACACCTCAGGGTGACTTCTAAATATGTCAGTGTTTGTTCTCTAAGAACAAGAAAATGCTCTTACATGTGCACATCTGTGTAAATAATACAATTACTAAAACTAAGAAATACAACATGTATATAATAATACTATTTGGTCCATAATCCATGTACACTTTGTGTCAATTGACCTGATAATGTTCTTTATAAGACTACTTTTTCCTCGGTCCTGGATCCAGCTCAGGATAGTGAATGCCATTTAGTTGTCATGTCTCCTTAGTCTTCTTTTTCTGAAGCCATTCTTTAGTCTGTCTTTGATTTTCATGATCTTGCCATTTTTGAAGACTACAGGCCTGTTATTTTATAAAACATGCTTCAGTGTGTGTTTGTATGATATTCCCTCATGAATAGATTTATGAACTGTTGGTAGTAATAGCACAGAAGTGATGTTGTATCCTTCTTAGTGCATCATATATGGAGGCACACCATGTCTGTGGTCCAATTATTGGGATGTTAACTTGAATTACCTGGTTATGGTATGGGTTTCCAGGTTTCTCCTTACATGTTGCTTTATAGGCATCTTAATTAGAAAATATAAAATTTAAAAATATAGCTGAGGGAATTACTAATTATGGAAAATATCTTGAAGATAAGTAAGTCATTTCATTCTTTTGGATGCTCTAAAAGTCATACTTGTTTTTAAACCATCCATAAGAAAGCTGTGCACCTGGGCCAAAATAGGCTGTCTATGTATAGAATTGCTTTACTTGCTTGCATTTTGTTTTGTGTCACTGGGCTCTGTTGTATAATAAAGAATTTTTCTAGCCTTTGTCCTGGGTTCCTGACACAGAACTTCTAAAACCCTTGGAATTTCCCAGGAGATAGGAGTACTGTTATTCATGAGCCCTCTGGATCACACCTGAGTTAATGCTAATAAGATGGCTCAGGATGAGGGCTGGTCACCAGAAAGACAACCATAATATTAGAGAGGTGGGGCTTACAGGCAGCCAAGCTCTGGGGAGGGAAGATGGCTAGGGATTGAGTTGTTAATCATACTTTTGTAATGAGACCTCAAAAAAACTCTAGACACTGAGGGTCAGTGGTGCTGGTTGGTGGACACCTCAGTGTGCTGGGTAAGTGACACAGCCAGATTCCACAGGGAGAGGGCATGGAAGCTCCATGTTCAAGACCTTTTCAGATCTTGCCTTATGAGATTCTTTGTTTGGCTGGTCCTGACTTGTAGCCTTTATAATAAAATTGTAATTATTAGTATAGTGTTTTTCTGAGTTCTGAGAGTTGTTCTAGTGAATTAGCAAACCTGAGTGAAGTAGGGTCATGGGAAGCCCTGATTTTGTAGCCATTTGGACAAAAGTGCAAGTGACCAGGGGCTACGACCTGTGGCTGGCAACTTGAGGGTCTGTGCTAACTTCCAGTGGTAAGTGCCAGAATTAAATGACAACATAGCTTTTGATGTCAGCAGAGGTTTTTATAGAGGGATATTACATAAGTTTATAATGATGCTTGAATTTAATAAAAAAGTTTCAACTATAAATGCATATACATAAATGAATATATATTCAGTTATGACTATGTATAGAAAATAAATTATGTATTTATATATTGGATTATAAATATAATTCATAAACAAAACTTTAAATGAAAAGATAGAGCTGATGGTGCTGGAACTGAAGGGATGCCTGAGCCATGCACTTCTATTTCTTTTCCTGAGGTACATTACGGAAGGAGGTAGATAGCAGCAAGATAGGTAGGAGCAGAGTCCACTTCCCCCTATGAGTGAAACACCTAGCCAAACTTCTGAGGGACAGAGCAAACAGCCAATGGTATCCAAGAATATATAAAGATTAGAGACCCAAAATTGTATAGGGCATTGAAAAATCACATGAGAAGGTGGAAGCTGTGAACACCAGTACACCTGCTGGAAGAGGAAACCCACCAACAATGGAACCAACAACAGATAACAACAGAAGAAGGTGAAGGAGGGAGTGGAAGCCACACTAACACAACCCAGGACTAATCTGGAAATACAACTAAATGGTAGAGAAATTATTCAGAACAAACAACTGAACAAGAGCAAGAGAGAATTTTCAAAACTTTGTACACACAGAAGAACCAGCTTCAACACAACCTGCTCACACCTGCACAACAGATTGCAAGATGTGGTGGACAGAATGACCCTCAGTTAACCAGCTGGAGGGAAGGACTCACCAAAGAAAGATCCAACAACAATCAAAACCCAAAGACATACAAAGAGCCACTATAAATGACAACCCAACACCAGCGAGCTCAGGAGATCAAAGAGACTGCACCACTGAATCTCACAGGTCTTCTACCATAGAAGTTCACATGATAAACCCAGGGAGTCAGAACAGACCAATTGAAAAAGCAGAGGCTACCAAGAAGAGTCTCACAAACAATGGGAAGACAAAGAAACAATCTCCAAATGAAAGGAAAGGAGGAAGCCTCAGAAAGAATGCTGAGTGAAACAGAGGCAAGTCAACTATCAAATATTGAGTTTAAAGCAATGGTGATGAGGAAGCTCAATGACCTCACAGAGAATTACCAAAAACTACAGGGAAACTACAATGAACTCACTGCAAAATATATCAACATGAAAAGGGAAATAGAAATAATCAACAAGGGTCAAGAGGAAATAAAGAATACCATTTCTGAACTGAAGAACACATCATAATTAAAATGGCAAAATTCCAAGACAAAGAGAGAATCTTAAAGGCAGCAAGGGAAAAACAGGAAGTAATGTACAAGGGAGCCCTGATAAGACTACTAGCTGACTTCTCAATGGAAATGCTCCAAGCCAGAAGGGATTGGAAAGGAATAGTGCAAGTAATGAAAACCAAAGTCCTGGAACTGAGACTAATCTTTCCAGCAAGGCTCTCAGTTAAAATGGAAGGCCAAATAAGGAGCTTCCTGGACAAAAGAAGTGTTAAAGAACACACCTCCTCCAAACCAGCTCTGCAAGAAATGCTAAAGGGTCTGCTTTAAGAACAAGAAGAAAAACAGTGAAAGAGAGAGGGACACAGGACAAAAAAGTGGCAATGAATAAGTACGTATCAATAATAACCTTAAATGTACATGGATTAAATGCCCCAATCAAAAGACACAGAATAGCTGAATGGATAAGAAAACATGACCCACACATATGCTGCCTACAAGAGGCCCACCTCAGAACAAAAGACCTAAACAGACTGAAAGTGAAGGTCTCAAAACAAATATTCCAAGCAAATGGACAGGAAAAAAAAAACAGGGTAGCAATACTCATATTGGACAATATAGACTTCAATAGAAGAGCCATAAAAAGAGACCCAGAAGGTCACTTCAAAATACTCAAGGAAAGAATCCATCTAGAAGAAATAAACATTGTAAACATATATGCACCCAACATAGGAAGACCCAACTGTGTAAAGAAAACCTTGGAGGACTTCAAGAAAGATATTAACAGCAACACAATTATACTAGGGGATTTTAACACCCCACTGTCAAAAATGAACAGTTCTTCCAAACAAAATATCAACAAAGATATTGTGGCATTGAACAAAGCCCTAAATGAAATGAACTTAACTGATATATATAGAGCCTTTCACCCCAGAGAAGGAAAATACACATTATTTTAAAATGCATATGGAACATTTTCAAAGATAGACCACATGGTAGGACACAAAACAAGCCTCAAAAAATTCAAGAAAATTGAAGTCATATCAAGCATTTTCTCTGACCACAAGGGACTGAAACTAGAAACTAACCTCAAGATAAAAAGCCCAAAACACTCAAACTCATGGAGGTTGAATAGCATGTGATTGAACAATGAATAAGTCAACAATGAGATTAGGGAATAAATCAAAAAGTTTCTAGAAACAAGTGAAAATGAACACATAACAATCCAAAACTTATGGGACACAGTGAAGGCAGTCCTGAGGGGAAAGTTCATAGCGATACAGGCCTACTTAAAAAAGATAGAAACATTTCAAATAAACAACCTAATCTTACACCTACAGAACTCAAGGAACAACAACAAAGACAGCCCAGAGCAAGTAGAAGGAAGAAAATAACCAAGATCAGAGCAGAATTAAACAGCATAGAGATTAAAAACACAATTCTAAGAATCAATAAGCTGTTGAGCAATAAGGATCCAGGAGCTAGTTCTTTGAAAAGATGAATAATATCGACAAGCCTTTAAGCAGGCTCATGAAGACAAAAAGAGGACACAAATGAACACAATCAGAAATGAAAGAGGAGAGATTACAACTGATACCACAGAAATACAAAGAATTGTAAGAAATTACTATGAAGAACTATATGCCAAGAAATTTGAAAACCTAGGTGAAATGGACAAATTTCTAGAAAAAATATAATCTTCCAAAACTGAATGAGAAAGAAGTAGAAAGCCTGAACAGACCAATAAGTGCTGATGAAATTGAAGCAGTAATCAAAAAGCTCCCCATACACAAAAGCCCTGGATCAGATGGCTTCACAGGAGAATTTTACAAAGCATTTAAGGATGAGCTAACCCCTATCCTTCACAGATTATTCAAAAAAATTCAAGAAGATGGAAGACTCCCAAACTCTTTTTATGAAGCCAGCATTGTCCCAATCCCAAAACCAGATACAGACATAACAAAGAAAGAAAACTTTAGGCCAATATCACAGATGAACATAAATGCTAAAATCCTTAACAAAATATTGGGAAAACACATCTAGCAATATATTAAAAAGATCATACACCATGATCAAGTGGGATTCATCCCAGGGATGAAAGATGGTACAATATTCACAAATCAATAAACATAGTACACCATATAAACAAAATGAAAGACAAAAATTACATGATCATATTGAGATGTGGAAAAAGCATTTGATAAGGTACAGCAGCCATTTATGATAAAAACACTTAGCAAAATGGGAATAGAGGGAGCATTCTTCAACATAATAAAGGCCACATAAGAGAAACCTACAGCCAACATCATACTCAATGGACAAAAACTTAGAGCTTTCCCACTAAGATCAGGAAAAACACAAGGATGCCTGCTTCCACCACTCCTATTCAACATAGTATTGGAGGTCCTAGCCACAGCAATCAGACAAGAAAAAGAAATAAAAGGCATCCAAATGGGAAAGTAGGAAGTAAAACTGTCATTGTTTGCAGATGACATGATAGTGTACATAGAAAATTCTATAGACTCCACTAAAACACTCCTCCACCTAATAAATGAATTTGGCAAAACAGCAGGATACAAAGTTAATATTCAGAAATCAAAGGCATTTTTGTAAACCAACAATGAAATATCAGAAACAGAAATCAGGAAAAGAAATCCCATTTACTATAGCAACAGGAAAAATAAAGTACCTAGGAGTAAACCTAATCAAGGAGGTAAAAGACCTGTACTCAGAAAACTACACAACACTGAGGAAAGAAATTAAGGAAGACACAAACAAATGGAAACACATACCATGCTCATAGATAGGAAGAATTAACATCATCAAAATGTCCATACTACCCAAAGCAATTTATAGATTCAATGCAATCTCTGTTAAAGTACTAATGACATATTTCACAGATACAGAATGAACATTTCAGAAATTTATATGGAACTATAAACGACCCCAAATAGCTGCAGCAATTTTGAGAAAGAAGAACAAAGAAGGAGGGATCACAATACCTGATATCAAACTGTATTACAAGGCCACTGTTATCAAAACAGCCTGGTACTGGTATAAGAACAAACATATAGACCAATGGAACAGAACAGAGAGCCCAGAAATAAACCCAAGTCTCTATGGTCAATTAATATTCGACAAAGGGGGAAGAAGCATAAAATGGAGTAAAAATAGCCTCTTCAACAAATGGTGTTGGGACATCTGGACAGCTATATGCAAAAAAATGAAACTCAATCACCAACTTATACCACACACAAAAATAAATTTAAGGTGGATAAAAGACTTAAATACATGTCATGACACTATGAATGTCCTAGAGGAAAACTGGCAGGAAAATCTCAGATGTTCCACGCAGTAACATCTTCACTGATGTGTCCCCTAAAGCAAGGGACATAAAGGAAAGAATAAACAAATGGGGACTCATCAAATTAAGAAGCTTCTGTATGGCTAAAGAACACAGCATTAAAATGAACAGAGAACCAACTATATGGGAAAACATATTTGCCAATGATACCTTGGACAAGGGTTTGATCTCCAAAATATATAAAGAACTCTCATGACTCCACTCCAGGAAAACAAAAAATCCAATTAAAAAATGGACAAAAGACTTGAACAGACACTTCTCCAGGGAGGACATATAGAGGGCCCTGAGGCATATGAAAAGATGCTCAGCATCACTAGAAATCACACAGATGCAAATTAAAACCACCATGAGATACCACTTGACACCAGTCAGAATGGCCATCATAAATCAACAAACAAGTGTTGGAAAGGATGCAGAGAAAAGGGAACCCTAGTGCACTGTTGGTGGGATTGTAGACTGGTACAGCCACTGTGGAAGACAGTATGGAGTTTCCTCAGAAAACTAAAAATGGAACTGCCTTTTGACCCAGCAATTCCACTGCTGGGATTATATCCTAAGAACCCTGAAACTCCAATCCAAAAGAACCTATGCACCCCAATGTTCATAGCAGCACAATTTACAATAGCCAAGTGCTGGAAGCAACCTAAGTGCCCATCAGTCAATGAGTGGATCAAAAAACTGTGATACATTTACACAATGGAATTCTACACAGCAGAGAGAAAGAAGGAGATCCTACCCTTTGCAACAGCATGGATG
>VMDR010025097.1:0-14642 GCA_007922815.1 Macrotus californicus | reverse complement strand
TATGTTGTTGCAAATGACAAGATTTTATTGTTTTGTATTGCTTTGTAATATTTATATATATGCATATATAAATATAAATATAAATATATATATATATATCTCACATCTTTTCTTCTTTATCCATTCATCTATCAATGAACACCTAGGTTTCTTTCATATCTTGGCTATTATAAATAATGCTGCAATGAACATAGGGGTACATATATCTTTTCAAATTAGTGGTTTTGTTATCTTCTGATACATACCCAGAAGTAGAATCACTGGGTCATATGGTAGATCTATTTTTAGTTTTGTGAGGAATCCCCATACTGTTTTCCACAGTGGCTGCACTAATTTTCAGTCCCAACAGCACACTGGAGTTCCCTTTTGTCCACATCCAGTAATAGCCATTCTGACTGATGTAAGGTGATATCTTATTGTAGTTTTGATTTGCATTTCCCTGATGATTAGTGATGTTGAACATCTTTTCATATGTTTCCTGGTGATCAGTATGTCTTCTTTGGAGAAATGTCTTTTTATATCTTTTGCCCATTTTTCTAAATCCTCATTTGAGGATATGTTTATTAATTTTAGAGAAAGAGGAAGGGAGAGAGAGAGAAACAGTGATGTGAGAGAAATGCCCATCTGTTGCCTCCCATACTTGCTCCAACCAGGGATTGAACCTGCAACCTAGTTATGTGCCCTGACCAGGAACTGAACCCATAACCTCCTGGTGTATGGTACTATGCTCCAACCAACCAAGCCATCTGGCCAGGGCTTTTCTGTACCTTTTTTTGATCAAATTGTTTATTTTTTTTTGTAATTGAATGTGTGAGTTCCTTATATATTTTGGATATTTCACCTTTCAGGGGTGTCCAACCAGCAGCCCACGGACTATGTGCAGCCCAGGATGGCTATGAATGTGGCCCAACACAAAATTGTAAATTTACTTAAAACCTTTTTTTTTGTTCATTAGGTTTCATTAGTGTTTGTGTATTTAATGTGTGGCCTAAGACAACTCTTCTTCCAGTGTGGCCCACAGGCGCCAAAAGGTTGGACACCCCTGGATCCATCCCACTCCCCATCCAGGGCTAAGTCAGTCTCCCCACCCTGTGAACCTGCATGGGCTCTAACCAATAGAATGTGGGGGAAGTGATGTTATGTGACTTCTGAGACTAGGTAATAAAAAAGGGTGTAGTTTCTCACTCTTTGAATGCTTACCTTTGGTACCTAGCCACCAGCTATAAAGAAGAATAAGCTATGTGGAGAGGCAAACTGTAGACACTTCAGTCAGTAGCTCCAGCTAAGGTCCCAGCTGGCATGGGCCACTAGACATGTGATGTGAGTGAATGAGCCTTTGGATGATTCCAGCCCCCTGGCTTTAAGCTGGCCTGGCTGATGCTGAGTGGAAGAGGGAAAGATGTCCCTGCCAAGCACTGCAAGAATTCCAGCTAGCAGCAACATGTTTGTTTGTTTTTTTCAAATTAAATTTATTGGGGTGATGGATAATAAAATTATACAGGTTTCAAGTGTACAATTCTATAATACATCTGTATATTGCCTTGTATGTCCACTCACCCAAATCTTCTTCTATCACCATATATTTGACCCTCTTTACCCTTTATTACTCTACCACCCTTCCTTCTGGTAACTACCCTACTTTCAGCTTCTGCAAAGCAAAAGAAACCTCCAACAAAACAAAATGACAAACAACTGAATGGGAGAAGTTATTACAAGGGGACAAGGGGTTAATATCCAAAATATATAAAGAATTCATACAACCCGACACCAAAAAACCAAACAATTCAATTTAAAATCAGGCAGAGGACCTAAACAGACATGTCTCCCAAGAAGATATACAAATGGCCAACAGATATATGAAAAGATGCTCAAATTCACTAGCTCTTAGGGAAATAAATGTTTTATGCCACTAAGTTCTGGGGTCATTTGTTTCTCAGCAATAATTGGGCAGTATGCTGAAACCCTTCCGCGGATTACTTTGCTGAAGAAACTGAGACCCAGGAAAGGTAAAATGACTTGCCCAAGCTCACCTTCTCTCTACCTAGCCAATTCTGCCATTTTACAAGGTCTCCTTTACTAGATCTTTTGGCTTGTGTCAATGCACATAAATCCTTCCTTCTTCACACTCCCATAGCCAACTGTGTTCTTGACACCCCACGACAGCCTCTTGATGTAGATGTATCACATTCCTTGTTTTACAGTGAAGGAAATAAGTACACACAAAGATTGGAAATTTGCTTAAGGAAACAGTAAGTGGCAGAGGTCTGGCTTCTCTAAATCTCGTTCTTTATGTTTAAACAATTCTGTAATTACCTTTCTAAAGTCTCTATTTGGATCACTTACTTTAAAGCAATATTGTCTTGTTTTACATCCCAATAGCTTTTGTATATGTATTCTCATTTTCCACACAGGATTGTACATTCCTAGACAGTCTATGTGTGTAACAGGGTTACGTCACACATTTCTTTGGGATCCTTCTTAGCACTCTGCACAATGTTGGGCACATAAGAGTCACTCGTCAGTTGAATAAATGTAAAGATATTCAGCATCCACAAAAGGTATTTTTAGAGCTTCATTAAGAAAAGCACATAGAAACACAGGAGTTATACCTTGCAGCTAAATCAGTAAGGGCTTTAGGTAAGTCTCAATGATTTTTTGTTTTCTGCCTAAAAATTCCTTTTAAAAAATGTTTGGATCTATCACAAGTGTACATAGTTGGTTATGTAGTTTTAAAGCAGATTTTTTTAAAGAAAGAAATATGTTTTTCTTATCAACTTAGTGTTTTTGTAAAGGGTTAGAGTCTTTGTTTTGTTTTTAGCAGATGAGATATTTGAATGAAGGTCTCATATTGATCTCACTTATTGCTGTCGGCTCTGGCTTCAAATTGAAACTTGATCAATATGGATTTGAGTCAGTCTGGAACATTAAATAAGACCTTGCTAGACTGATATTTTTTCCTTTGTATTATTTAATCTGGAGGGGCAGGGAACAGGAAGGATGGGTGAGGGATGGATGTGTATCTGGGAGAGTCTGATTTTCTTTCTCGTGACTTCCCTGCAGCAGTCCTAGGTCAGTGGAGACAAAAGGAGTGGTGTTGTATGACTGTTCTATATACTCACAGTCCCCTTCTCCAAATAGAGGTTATATTTTTTAAAGATCTACATAGGTTATATATTTAAAAAGAGAAATTTTATTTTTAAAATTTCTCAAAGCTATTGAAAAAATTTGAGGGAAGGAATGGCACCTTAAGGGCCCCATCTAGGAAATAAAAATATAAAGCTTTTATTTAAATCACCATTGACACTCATTTACTGAGCACCTACTATGAGCCAGGCACAAGGATAGCAAAATGGAAAGCACCGTGTAGCTGATGTCTAAGAGCTTGCAGCCTTGCCTCCCATTTCAAGGCAATATTCTGTCTGAAAGATATGGGGCTGGAAAGAGCTGTCAAAATGTAATCCCATCTGACGTGACTGTTCTCATAGCAACACTACCTTATAGTTTTGCTGAATATGAATCTTATAGCATTTTGGATTAATAACTAGTTTCTCAATATAAACTGCTTAATGTGGGAGATCCTTAATATCTTCATGTCCCTTAAGCTTAATACTAATTTGGAGGCATAATTTAGACAACTGGCATTTAAAAAATGGAAGAGATAAAAATATCACAGTATAGAGGTGGGAAAGTTGAGACTTCTCATTTTATAGATGAGGTAATGGAGGCCCGTGGCAGTGAATCATTGAACTCTGTCAGGGTCAGTGGATCGTGTAAACACATTGATCAGCAAACAGAAACGTTTAAATGAGGGTAATTTCCTTGGTGGAGACAGTGGTACTGTGAATACACAATAAATAAAATACAGCTGCTACCTTCAAGGAGCTTAAGTTAGAAATGACAGCAACATAGAAAGAAGAAGGCAATAGCTATTATTCTACTGTCTTCTGAGTTGAAGATAGTTTTAATTTTATTAACTATAGGATAAGCCTTTTGGGTCCATGGGGCTTTCAGCTTTTACTTCAGTTTTGTCTGAAAACAATATCACTGTTTCTGTTTCCTTTTGGCTTGCTTTGCCAAGTAAATTTTGCATTGTTCTTTAGTTCAGACTTAATTTTCATGTACAGTTGAATTTGTGGTTTTGACCCTAATCTGCAGTTCTTTGTCTTCCGATGAGGAAGTTTATCCCATTCACACTTATTTTCACAAGTTGTGCTTGGTCTTCTGTTACCCTGCTTTTAATGATTTATATCATGTGACAATTAGATTTTTTTCCTTATTCTAAGTGATTTAGGTGCTATTAAAGCTGTTTTCTTTCTATTAGGGTTACCTTTATATTATTCCAGAATGAATATATATATATGTTGTTCAAGCACAATTGCCTCCATTTGCACCCCATTACACTGCTCTGCCCCATCCATCCCCGCCTCCCACCCTTGAACCCATCCCCTTTGGCTTTGTCCATGTGTCCTTCCATACATGTTCCTTGATGCCCCCCCATTATTGCCTATTATCCCTCTCCCTCCTCCTCTCTAATTACTGTTAGATTGTTCTTTATTTCAATGTCTCTGGTTGTATTTTGCTTGCTTGTCTGTTTTGTTGATTAGATTCCACTTATAGGTGAGATCATATGGTATTTGTCTTTCACCACTTGGCTCGTTTCACTTAGCATAATGCTCTCCAGATCCATCCAAGCTATCGCAAAGGGTAGGAGCTCCTTCTTTCTTTCTGCTGCGTAGAATTCCATTGTGTAAATGTACCACAGTTTTTTGATCCACTCATTGACTGATGGGCATTTAAGTTACTTCCAGCACTTGGCTATTGTGAATTGTGCTGCTATGAACATTGGGGGACATAGGTTGTTTTGAATTGGTGTTTCAGGATCCTTAGGTTATAATCCCAACAGTGATATTGCTGGGTCAAAAGGCAGTCTAGAATATATTCAAACCAATTTTTTTTATCTCAAATTAAAAATGTGAAGAATGAAATGTGAAAATTCAGGATCATATTGAAATGTCATTTGTACCAGTGGTCTTCACAAAGGGGTGATTTTTTTCCCCCTCTGTGGTTTCCCAGCAATGTCTGGAGACATTTTTGGTTGCCACTACTGTGGAGAGGGTTGTGCCTCTGGCATCTAGTATGTAGAGAATAGAGATGCTGCTAAACATCCTGCAAAGAACATGACAGCCCCCCACAACAAGGAATGATATGGCCCAAAACATCAGTAGTGCCGAGGATGAGAAACCCTCATTTACATTTTTGCTTGATTACACTTGGTAAGTAAATTGTAACCACCACAAACAATTTTTTTCTAATTTCAAAGTTGAAAATAAAGAGAAAAGGAAATGCATATACAAGGATCTATGTTCCCTCTCTCCTTGTTTTCTGTTCATTTATCTTTCTTAATTTGTTCTACCTAAAAATCAACACACCCCTTTGACAAAATATCTCTTTCCTATTACTTGTTTACTTTTTTCCCTCCTTTTCAGACATGTTGTACTGGAGTTTGGACATTACTCAAAGGTGGCATATATAAGGGACACCATTCCTTTCACAGATCTAAACTAACTCAACTGAAAGTGTGGATAATATCAGGAGATTCCTGGCCTCTCTCCGGAGCTCCAGCACTACCTGGCTTCCCACTTCCTCATTCCAGCTGGACTCGGGGAGCTCACCTGGGAGCAGAGGGTGGACATTCCCTAACATCTGACAATGTGTGTATGCATATAGCCAGGGTTGCTGCTTGTGGGCATTGAGAATCTCCCTCAGGCAGAGCTGTTCAGACTGTGCGATAATACACTAATTTAATTGTTTTTCCCTGGAGGAAGAAGTAAATATGATATGGAACTTTAGAGCCAGATTGTAATTAAATTATTTTCATTATACATCTTCTTTCAATAATTGTTATTAGTGATAATTATTTAATTAACTATGTTTTAGTAGAGTAATTCTCAACCATAGTCACACATTAGAATCATCTGAGGAACTACTTAAAAATACTTTTGGGGGGCCCACTGTAGACCAATTAAGTCAGTATATCTGGGCATAGAAACAAGGCAGTACTCTTAGAAGCTCCCCAGAGATTCCAATGTGCAGTCAAGTTTAAGAACCCAGTGGTTTAGTGGTTGCATCACTCACCACTAATTCTGTTGAATCCCAAATTCCCTCCTTCTTGACCTCACAGTTTTATTCTTCTCTTGGTAATTCTCTTTATTGTGTCCAGGTTACTACTTATAAATTACTATCCATGGTCACACTTGTGTAGGCATTGCTTCATTTTCTTTTTTGTGTTTGCATATTAACATGATTTTTCCCAATGCCTGGATTCTTCTACGATATTTTCTTTGTCCTTGAAATTCAGCAATTTACAAGGCTGTATCTGACTTGGTTCCTTTTAACTTGTTCTAAACATCAGTGAGCCCCTTTGATGATGAGGCACACATTTTCCTTCATTTTGGGAGCATTTTCTGCTACTGTTTTTTCTTTCCTTTTATCCTCTCCTATGTGTCTTTTGGAATATCTATTTCACATATATTGGAAGTGGTTCACAAACTTGTTTACACATTAAATTTACCTGTAGATCTTTTAAAATTTTCAAAGCTCAGGTCACACTCAGTCTAATTAAGTCACATTTTCTGCAGGTGAAACACAGGCATCAGGAATATTTAAAACTCCCAGGTGATTCCAGTGTGCAGACCACGTTGGAAACCATAGATGTGTTGGGTTTCTTGAATTTGTTTTCCATGTTTTTCTTTTTTCTTCATTGTTTTCAGGTGTACACATCTGCACATGCAGTATAAGATTCAGAGATGCTCAAAGAACAGTGTCATCCTCAAAAAATCCAATTAAAAAATGGACAAAAGACCTGAACAGACACTTCTCCAAGGAGGGCATACAGAGGGTACAGAGACATATGAAAGGATGCTCAGCATCACTAGCCATCAGAGAGATACAAATTAAAACCACAATGAGATACCACCTCACACTGGTCAGAATGGCCATCATAAACAAATCAACAAACAACAAGCGCTGGTGAGGTTGTGAAGAAAAGGGAACCCTAGTACACTGTTGGTGGGAATGCAGACTGGTGTAGCCACTGTGGAAAACAGTATGAAATTTCCTCAAAAAACTAAAAATGGAACTGCCTTTTGACCCAGCAATTCCATTGCTGGGACTATATCCTAAGAATTCTGAATACCAATTCAAAAGAACCTATGCACCCCAATGTTCATAGCAGCACAATTTACAAAGCCAAGTGCTGGAAGCAACCTAAGTGCCCATCAGTAAATGAGTTGATAAAAAACTGTGGTACATTTACACAATGGAATACTAGGCAGCAGAAAGAAAGAAGGAGCTCCTACCCTTTGCGATAGCTTGGATGGAACTGGAGAGCATTATACTAAGTGAAATAAGCCAGGTGGTAAAAGACAAACACTATATGATCTCACCTATAAGTGGAATCTAATCAACAAAACAAATAAGCAAGCAAAATATAACCAGAGACATTGAGTTTAAGAACAAATGGACAGTAACCAGAGGGTAGGTGGGAGGTGATAATGGGGGGAAAAAGGGAAGGATTGTCAAGGAACATGTATGAAGGACACACGGACAAAGCCAAAAGGGGGTAGGTCAAAAGTGGGAGGTGGGGGTGCCAGGGTGGGGGCACTGGTGGGGGAAAAATGGAGACAACTGTACTTGAACAACAATAAAAAAATAAAATAAAGTAAAGATAGAATATGAAAAAAAAGAATTCTGTCATCCTGTTTTCCTCCATTCAGTCCTCAGGTCAGGTGAGTATAGCTCTCTTTCTATATTCCTTTGGCACGGTTCAAATCTTACTGCTTGGGCTTGTTTCCTATCTCTATTAATACCATATTCAATGGCATGTACTTCCATTTCTACCATGGAGCCGTTACATGCGTTTGGGATTCCCTTTGGCTTAGCAAACACTAGTTCTCAGACTTGGTTGCACATTGGAATCATCTGAATCCACTCCAAGAGATTCAAATTTAATTATTCTAGGGTTCAGAGGGGTGAACAAATTGTTTAACACTCCTCAGCTGGTGTGAATATGCAACCAAATTTGAGAACCACTGCCCTAAGGCCTTATATTAGCCTCTTTTGGGTGGGAGGTGATGATAGCAGTACTCAAACTTCAGTATGCAAAACAGGATCACTTAGAGGACTTCTTAAAACTTTTCTCCATCCCCCAAAGCTTCTGATTTAGTGGGTCTGAGGTAAGGGCCAATAATTTGCATGTCTGATGAGTTCCCAGGTGATGCAGGTGCTCTCTGGAGACCCTACGTTAAGAACCCCTGGGCTGGGGGCTGGTTGGGCCAGAATCATTGAGCTCCTTTAGTAACCCTTTTCCCTTCTTGCCCATGCCCATGATACACTGGATTTCTCTAACAGTGGCATTTGTCTTGTCTAATGTGTGTTTTTGTTTGCATGCACACAATCAGAGGTTTTGATACTAAGATATCACAAGCACTCAGCTCCATCTGGGTCTTCTGAAATGCTATTTAGCAAATATTATGTATGGCAAGGTGCAGAAGGGTGGAGAGCATCAAATGGAATATGCCTACCCAAGTAACTACCCAGATCCCCTCCCTGACTGCTTTACTTGTTATGTTTCCAAGTTCTGTGGATGTGGAAAAAGAGATGGAGCTAAAATGGTTGGCAATTGAGAAATAGAGTACTCTGTGGGTCAAAGCATAAACTACAGGTGTATTTGTGCAAATTTATGGCTTGGGGCTGACCCTACAGAAATGCCTTTTCTGCTCCCACAGTGCCTCATGTACCTTGACTCTGACAGCAGCTTAAAACTTCTGCAAACCAGAAGAATCTCTGTCTTATGGGAGGTCAGGTTTGCCTTGGCATGATAATACAGTTTACTGACTTGATTGCAGTTTTTAATTTAGCAATGGTATTTTATACTTCAGTACTGTTTTTCCTTTCTTCTAGTTTTATAAACACAATAGTCTCTTGATACATATTGAGAATGTAGTTAGAAACTTTTCATTTTTTTTTCTTGGAGTAATTTTCATAGGAAGACATTGGCTCTGTTTTTTCAGTACAGTTCCTCACTTTGTAAACTGCAGAAAATTTGCCTGTTTCTAGTGATTTTTCTCTCTGTGCTTGTCCTTCCCAAAGGATTTCTGTGCTTTTCTAATACTGGGAGCTGAGGTGGGTTTTGTTAGAATCTGTGTGTGCTCTATTTCAAATCTCCTAGCCAAAGGGAGAGATTTATTTTTTCTTTGCCAGTGTGGACTTGTAACAGCCTGGGGGTATAGGTATAGTGTGAATGCCAAATTTAGAGGCTGTGTGTCAGGAGCCTGTGCCTCTCAGTTCAAAAATTATTTATGGCAGGCAGGAATTAATTGAGTACCATCCATTTCTTTATCTAGTGAGACCTACAGTACCAGAGGTGGGTCAGAGGACACACAGCAGTGGCCTACCTCAGAGATGTCCATTGGTGTTTTTTAAATTTTTTACTTATTTATTTTTATCTTTACCTGAGGATATTTTTTCATTGCTTCTAGAGAGAGAGGAGGTAAGAGAGAAAGGGATACAGAGAAACATCAATGTGAGAGAAAAACATCGATTGGTTGCTTCCTGTAGACACCCAAACCAGGATCGAACATGGTTGGACCAGGGATTGAACTCACAACCTAGGTATGTGCCCTGGCTGGGAATCAAACTCACAATCTTTTGGTTACGTGACGACACTCAACCAACTGAGCCACACCAGACAGGGCAGCCATTGGTGTTTTTATTCTGCAAAGGCAGTCACAGGTTGCTGACTGTCCTTTTGGCCTAATCTTCAGGCCTCATCCCTTCCAGTAAGTGGGTGTTTTCATCTTATTCCCTGGGTGATATGTTCCTTCACAAGTGGGGAGGTGTAGAAATAGATCAAAGATCTCCAACCCTTTTATGTAAAGGCCCACATAGTAAATATTTTAGGCTTTCCAAGAGATACTCTCTCTATTAAAACTATCTGTGTCTGCTGTTGTATTGAGAAAACATCCATAAAAAAAACATAAACAAATGGCCATGGTTATAGTCTGATAAAATACACTCACAACAATGGACCTTAGTTTGCTGAGCATTGAAATAGATGGTCTGCTTTCCAAGCTGCCCACCTAAACTCTATCATCAAAAAGTCCTCAAAGTTCCTGATGTCCTCTTTTTCCAATTTAAATTTGATACAGGACTTTCTTTGTGTTTCTATTTGTCATCTGAAAGGTGATAATGGAAATGAGTCAGATACATGTCCTCAAATAGCTGTCTTTTCTGAAATCCCTAATGCCTATTTTTTTAATGTTCAATATCACACTTATAATGTTCCATGACACACACTTTTAATGTTCTTTAACTTCTCATTGATATTTAGATTCAAAAATGGATACCAATATCTGAAACCTATTTTTAATTTAAGAACTCTCCTCTATACTTATTTAACAGCAAAATAAAACAAAACAAAACAAAACAAAATTCCTTTTGAGACAGTGAGATTTGTGTGGAGCCTGAATTTCTCAGCTTGATGGCAGTTTATATTGTTGCAGAAAGATTTTTTAGGCTAGAGAAAAATAGAAGTTTCTTTCCAGATTCTGTAACTTAGAAAATACCAGCACTTGAGTCCCACTGGAAGAATAGTGAAGACGCAAGTAAAAGATTCTTTCTGAAGGTCATATTTTTAATAAATTATGAACAGATGAAGATATGAGATGTCCCTAAGTGGAAATCCAAGCAGTAAATATAAAATAGTTGCTCTGTTGCAGATACCATGGATGTTTAAGTTGTAGTTTCTAGCTTCTGGGAGTCCATCATGGAATTAAAGGAGAGGATACTTGGCCATAATATCTGATAGATTGGTTCATTACTTTTTTCAACATATATTTACTGAGTGCTCATTACATGTCAGGTCCTGCTCTAAGCATTTCAAGCAAAAATGAAGATATGCTCCCTGTGAAGATGTTTACAGGCCATCAGGGAAAATGGATATGCAAACCAATAATTGCAATAGTGCTGAGTGCTATAATGGCACAGGTCACAAAGTATGATAAGTGGGCTCGATCCTGATAGGAGCAGGAGAAATTCAGAGCAGGCTTTCCAGGAGTTGATTAAATTGAGTTGATTGAGTTTAAAATGACCAAGATTTTTCACCCAGATGAGGAGGAGGTGGCAGAATGTGCCAAGTCATGGAGCAGTGAAATCACTGGGAGAACTCAGGGAACTGTATGTAGGTGTGTCTTTATAATTCCACACTAGGTTTTTGCACCCAACTTTAAGGGCTGTGGTATGGAGGAACTGGAAATTTTGCTAAGATACAGGTGTATTACCTGGGTAGGGAAGAGGGTATTGTTTAATAACTGCTTCTTCAGCACCTAGGACAGTGCCCCACATAGTAGACATGAATAAATATTTGTTGACTCAACAATTCTTTAACTAGTGAAAGAATACAGCTCTCAGGTGGTAGTATGGTTTTGATATTCTGTACTCAGCCTAGAATCTCTTGTGAAATAATGATTTCAAACTACTAATTTTTTGTGGAGGAAAATGGTCCTGAAAAGGTAGCACATTGCTAGTCTTGATGGAAGTGAAGATGGCTGAGATATTCCTTATGTTGTCAGCCCCATCTCATTGAATGTTACCAAAGTTGTGAGTGACTCCTTCTCCTGTTTCTCTCATATCCCATTTCCATATACACACAGATCAAGTCTACCACCAAATCATTTGGCTTTTTCTTTGAAATATAAGTGAATGTAGCACTTTTCTCTACCTCCACCACAGTCCAAGCACCATCATTGTAAATAACCAGCTCTTGCTGTAGTCACTTTGTCACTGATTGTTTCTACCAATGATCCCTAGTGACATTTTCTCTACCAGTAGCCAGAGTAGCCTTCTAAAATATAAATCAGGATCAGTTGGCCCTCCAGTGGCTCCCCATTGTCTTTACCATGGTCTACAAGCCATGGCCAGACCCACCACTTTGATGACCCCATTCCCCACAACTCTCCTCACTACTCACTGAGCTCCAGCTGTTCTAGGCTCCCTGCCTTTCCATGAACTCTTCAGGTTACCTCCTCCTCAGGGCCTTTGAACTTGTTTTTGCACTCTGTTTGGATTGCTCCCTCATGCCATCTCATTTCTCTACTCTGATGCCACCTTGTCAGAGAGGCCATCCCTAATCTCTGTCTAAAATAGCACCTCTGCCATCCCAGACATGTTACATATTTATGGGTTTACTTTTTCAGGATTTTTTCTCACTATAATCTGTTTCATGGGATTGTTGTTTGTTTCATAGTAATGATTCTTAACCAGAAAAGTACAAAATTTGATTTTTATTACAGAGTGCAATTTTGAATTTGGGGTCGCTGAGATTTACAATGGGAATTATCCTCTGCTCTATGTGGAAGCAAGAAGGAGGCACTATACAGAGCTGTTTCAGCAGGGCCATGCCATTCTCCCCCAGGGACCTTAGGCAGCAGTTAGCCAGGACAGGGTTGAGCCTCAGAAACTATGGTTTTTAGGGATGCAAGTGATGCAAAATTTTTCTATGGGTCTCATAAATAATAATAATGGCTAACATTGGTAGATCAACTGTGTAACCTATGAAGTAAGTGTTGTATTATCTCTATTTTATAGATAAAGCAACTGGGATACAGAGAGGTTAAACAACTTTCCTGAAGTCTCAGTGAGCAAAGCAGTTAGCAGAGCTGGGATTTAAACAGAGTTCGGCCAGCTCCGAAATCTGCCTGCTCAACCACCTCACTGCTTTGCCATTGAGAGACAAGGAACAGAGGATGTTTTCCTAATGCCTACCTATCACATTCCCAGACCAGATTCACTCTCTTAGTTGTACTAAGTACTGATTGCAGTACCATACTATGAGCTTTGTCTTAGTTTCTTCACCGAAACTATACTCACGACTCTTTTAGGAGTTCTGGGAGCAGACTGTGTGAAGTATGATAAAATGCATTCATTCACCATACAAATCAGCCTTAAATGGGGCAGAAGGATTGAAGACCTCTCCTTGAGTGAATGATTTTGTAGATTATTGATTTGGGCAGCAGTTTATTTAAACATTAAAACCCTGAATGAAGTAACTTAGCCTGAAGAAAAATGTGTCAAGTACAGTCCTTGTTATAGCTAGTTTTTCAGCCTCTGAGGACTTTGTAAACTGTCCAGATGTATTTATTTTTAAAAAATATTTTCTCAAGGAAAAAAAGGATGGGTTGGGAAAGGGAGAATGGGATTTGTCTGTAGAAATTATTATCTCTTTGAAAAGGAAACTTTTGAAAGGATTTTTTTCTTCCCAGAAGTGTTCTCTGCCTTTAGAGCCAATCCTAAAACATTAGCTGGTGTTATTCAGATTCTGAAGAATGTGAAATGCCTCCTTCTCTCTTCCTGGTTGCACGCATCCTCTTTATCCTTCTTTACTACAGCTGGTGTACAGACTTGGTATTCCCACCAGATGAATTTGAAGAGATGAGAACATTCATTAACAGGAGTAATTATGTGCCAATTTAGGACTTGAGGTTAAAAATTAATAGTTCCTGCCTACTGTGTCACCAAATAACAATTAAGCAATGCTTTGTAGTTGGGTATAGGTTGGAGCACCATTGCACATATTTCCACTACTAATTGTCCCTCTCATTGTCTCCCATGTGTATTCTTGGCTCTACAACTAGTGGGTAAACTATCTGAGAACAGGAGCCTGTAGGTCATTAAGAAGGTGAGCTCCTGATTCTACCATTTGCCATGGCTGTTCAAACTGGACAAGTTATGTCCATAATTCTTGGTTTCCTCATCTATAGGATTGGAATAACATTGGAATAATAATAATAGTGGAGTAAAAGAGCTGATATTTATAAATTTGTCAGTACAATGCTTCACATTTTTTACTTGTATGCTTATCAGAGGCCTTTCTAAATCTTCCACAAATTGTTGTTACTTACCTTTATATACTAATTTTCTCTGAAAGGGGCATCACTTGAACAGAATCCCATTCAGAATTGTAAGCACTTAATTTCTCAAGAAATGGAATGAATGAGAAAAAGGGAAAATATGGAATTAATGAAAAACATAAGGTCATTTATCATAAAACATAAGGTCAAATATAAGGTGATTAGGGTGATGTTCCAGGGTGCATAAGTATTTATATTAGAAGCCCTTACATCTATTTTATCATCTTACTCCTGACTTGATCCTTATTAAGAAGGAAAATACAACTAAGTTGGAAAAAATGAATTGTCAAGTGTATATGTAATGAGTTTTGCTATGTCAGGAGTAAGAGTTCCCTGCTCTGTTTTAAGACTCAGAAGATTTCAGTGGGTGGGGCTAAAAGATTGGAATCATTTGAGTAAAATATAAACCATTCCAAATACTCATTTCTAACTCATGATAGCTAAATCCAATTCTTACCAGTCAAATCTTTTGTCCTGGAATCTCCAATCAAGAAGCTCTTACTATATGAAATATTAAAGGGACTTATCTAAGAAAAAGAAGATAAAAAATATGAACAGTAAAATGACAACAAACTCACAGCTATTAACAACTGGACCTAAAACAGAAACAAAACAAACTAAGCAAACAACTAGAACAGGAATAGAATTACAAAAATGGAGATTACACAGAGGGTT